>CAUYPK010128928.1:0-11101 GCA_963574355.1 Loris lydekkerianus
CTCTCTCTGTTCTCCCCTTGCCCCAACCCCTACTGTGTAATGGTAGAATTTTCAATCCTCCCGGAGGCCAGGGCTACACAGACCCAGAAACTCAGTCCCCCGAGTATGATGCACAGAAATAGTGGAGGTTTATCAAAATTCTCCCATTTTCACCATTCAGGGTCCTCTCCCAATTGCAAAACCCCGTCACAAAAACTCACCTCCTCTGATAAGGATAAAGGAGAACATGGTCAGAAATGATGGAAGGAATAAAGTCCCCCCTCCCGTAATCTTCCCTTCATTTCTGAAGTAAGTGTCCTGAAACATTCAGAGCTTTGGGTCTCTTGTGATGACTTTCACATACCCATGTACCCTTAAAGGACTGTTTGGATCTGTGTCCACCTCCATGGAGCATCTGACTACCAAGAACACATAGACATCAACCTTTCGTTAAGTTAATTAAGGAAAAAGCAGGTTATTATAGGGAGGTTTTATTCAAAAACAAAGGAGATCTGATATGACAGAGAGATGAAACATTGCCTTATTGGGAGAACAATTGGGAAGAACTATTAACTAGAATAGACTCAATTCCAGACACCCTATGGCTTAAGTGTCAAGACCGGAATAGCTTCCCCAAGACTGTTCAACAACTTCACTTCCTCCTCAGCTCTGGGAAAGAGCTTCGATGCAGGATGATAAAATATTACACAAAGTGGGAGGCTCGTTCTGCCTGTTCTCACCCTTTCCCCTCCTTTCCTCTTCCTGGTTTTATTGCAGCACTGAATTGTGATTGTATCTTTGATACTTCTGTGAGGGTTCTAGAGAGAGAAAAGATAGCTCATTTTTCTTTGTTTATTCAATAATTTGCTAAGCATCTCCACACCACAAAGTGGTCCACAGACATCTTAAAAACAAAATATCTAAAAGTGAGTCCCTTCCCTGCCCCTCAGACCAGTTCTTCATCCTAATATCCTATCTCAGTCGGTGGCACCACAGTGTTCTCAACCTTCCTAATGCCGACACCTTTTAATACAATTCCTGTGGGTCGTGGCCCACAGGTTGAGAACGGCTGCCACAAGCCTCCTAAGCACCAAGTCCCTCTAATTCCTTCAGGCCCTGCATCAATCATCCCTACATCTTAGTAGTTGTTGTCTTAGTTTTAAATAAATTCCTCAATGTTTGTAATTCCTCTTATCTGACATGGGCCATGCATTCTTCTGGCTCGAGAGAAACCTTGGTGAGTAAAATGGACATAACGCCCACTCTCATGGGTTCAAGTCCACCTCCTACTAGCTTAGGCAAATTACTTCTTCTTCGCCTGCCTCAGGGTTCTCATCTGATAAATGGAGATAAAAATTGTACCAATCTCATAGGATAGCTTTGAAGACTAAACATGTCAATATGTGTAAAGCACTTGGAAATAGTGTATCTGCTATCATATTAATCCCAATTATAATAAGAGATACTAAAAACATAGGCCTCTCCATGGTGTCCTGGTGACCTTAAATACATCCACTTAAACAAAGCAGAGCCCCAAGATAAAGCTAGTCTGAGTCCCACAGGACATTTCAGGATTTTTCCAGAACATGAGAGGAAGGGAGGCTTATAATGGGCCATTCACATCCACATCCTCTCACCTCCCCATCTCGCCAGGGGCTGTTGTAAGGCAGTTCCCATGACCTCTTGGGTTCTGATGAGATCTGTGGCTTCCTGCCCCTGCCCCTGAGGATGGCCAAACCACGTAGCTGCACTTGCCAGTGGGTATCCCAAATCGTGTGACCTCGTCATGCACCCAGCAGCTTGGAGGTTCTCCTTCTTGGTGTGTGGGACACAGGCCACAGGGAATGGGCACCTCTGGACGCTCTTTCTTTCACTATGTGATAAACTGTTCAACTCTAACCATGGCTTGTTGTACCTTTGCGAGACAAAACTGTCATGACTCAGCTTTTGGTTCTAATCTTTTACTTAAGAAAGAGGACAGTGTTTGGTGCAAGTAGCAGAACGATAGAGGGACTAGCAGAACTTGGAGGCTCTTCATCGCCCAGCCCCACATTTAACCTATGAGCACAGGCTGCCATTTCTGCCTTAATGAGCACCATCCAGTTGCTCTGCCTCCACTCCGGCTCCTCCCCTGTTCAGTTCCCTCAGAGGGCTCTGAGCAACCTTCTACAAACACAGAGAATCACGGCACTCCCCTGCATCTCCAAGTGTCCTTTAAAGACTTCCGGTGATATCGTGATATCACATAAACGCAATTCTCACCAATGGCTCACCAATTCTTGCCAATTCTTACCATTTCTCTCCAGTGTCAGCTGAGACTCCCCTGTCACTGACTCAGTTCTTGTCAGCCAGGCATTTTCTCACCATGTCACCAAACACGACAAGATCCTCTCACCTCAGAACCTTTGCACATGCTGCCCTTCCATCTTTCTGGGGGAAAATAAGATGGCAGATGACAAAATCCTGAAGGATTACAAAGAATAAGGGCAAAACACAAGGGACTAAGGGTGAGCAACAGGGATGCGAGACAATAACCAGGAGATTGGCGTCAGGAGACCCTGAGGAGCGTGCGTCCAGGAGAGGGGTGGGCTGCGGGGCACGAGCGCTCACCAGACGTGGTCTCCCAGGTGTTCAGCGATTGGCACAGTGTCAGGCCTCACCAAGTCCAGTCTTCCTGGCACCGTGCAGAGGGAAGGGGAACGTGGGGGGGTCAAAGCCAGCCTCGAATGGTTCTAGGAGAATCAGTGAAATTAGGGAGTAAGAGGCTAAAAGTGCAGGAGAACAGGGGAAATCCAACAGAGTGACTTGTGAGAAGGGAGCAAGTTTGGAACTCTTTTTCTAGAATGACCATCAGAGCTGTCTTCACACAAGGTCTAACAATGAAGTTCACAGACTCATCCTAGAAAAGGGCTTTGAAGAGTGGAGCGGGCACTGGCATCGGTGCACAGCTTCCCAGGGGGAGGACTTGGAAGGTGACTATGCTATTCAGCAATGAGGTATGCTTTCTGGGATGAGCTCACAAACTTAATGTTCAGAACTCGTATTTAGATAGAGCAATGTGCAGAGGACTAACCAAGCTCTTCTCACATCCCCAAAGCAATGTTCTTTCTTGCCTCTGAGCCCTGGTCCGGGCTGTTCCTCCTACCAGAGCAGTCTCTCCCTCCCCACTCCTCCCACCCCCTGCACCAGGCCAGCTCCTCCTCAGGCAGCTTCAGTTTAGACTCCAGCCCTCCCAGGCTCCCCCGTGGCCAGGTGCCCCTTGCCCCCCCTCTGTGCTCCACGGCACCCTCAATTTCATCACCCTTTATGCATTTGCTGTTTGCGCCCCTCCCACGGCTCATGAGCTGTGACCTCCTTATAGATGAGAATTAGGTGTCATTCTCCTTCATGCCCCAATGTCAGCACGGTACCATGTACGCAGCAGGTGGGATTATACTTACATGTAAAATTCCGTGTGTGTGCACAGCGGGGCCAGGCCTCCCTGTCTAGACAGTGCTGATGTGGGCAGGGGAGAGACTCTCCCAAAAATCTTTCCCCAGGGAAGTAGAGCCAGTTATAATTGTCTTCCTCTTAAGAAGAGGATGTGCGGGGGCTTTTTCAAACTTTCTTCTCAGAAACAAAAACAATTGGAGAGTTACTGGGTTTTCTCGCAGGTCTAGGCAGCTCTCCTGCTCCAGACTCCCTGGGGCAGCTGCCAGGCTGCCTTCTCTGAATTGTCAGCTCAGCTTCCTCTGAGCTGTCTTCCTGAGAGGTGGGAAGATGGGGAGGTGGCTTTGCTAGTGTTTAGATTAAGAAAAGGAAGCCTTAATTAGTCAGGGACTGGGGCCATTCCTACTAGTTCCGGGAAGGCACAAGAGCAATCCCAGTGGAGCTGGGGGAGTGTTCAGACTCCCATCAGAGGCAGGAAGGGTCGCAGTGGGGCTGAGATAGGAAGGCAACATGACCACACTTCCACTTGACGACTCTCCCAGGATAAAGCCGTAAGGTGGCGCTAACACCACCCACCCCACTCTGCAGGAGCCCAGGTGCCCAGTGAGACTTTGCCACCATTCCAGCCTGGATTTGAATTCAGGATCATCACCTGCCAGCTGTGTGACCCAAGTGAGTCAACCCACCCTGCAAAAGCCCAGGTGCCCATCTAAAAAATGGAAATAGAAATCCCAGCTTTGTAAAGTTGTTAAAATAATTAAAGTACATGTGAAGGTAACATAATGTTTAAATGTGAGCCCCGGATCTCCCCAGATACCTCCTCTTGACACAGCAGCCACCTAAACCCAAAGGAAAATGCATTCTTGAAAGAAAATGAGACACCGCGTGGGATAGTACTTGGAAGTGAGTAAAACACCAGTGTCTAAAGTGCAACCATTATTCCTATTGAAGAACACAAAAATGAAAAACAACAGGCATTGTAGGGAGGGAGATCAAGCGCCTTACAGCCCACTGCCTTTCGTTCCTGGCTGTGTGCACAGCACCACAGAGCAGCCAGCGCACCCGGGCACCTCCTGTCTCACCTGATCCTCGGGCAGTGTCAATAGTTCAATATTTCCTCCATCTTACAGGAGGAAACTGAGGCTCAAGTATAGTTATTGCTTTCCCAGAGAGCTCTAGCTAGGACACAGGGGGACTGGAAATCAATATCATGTATCTAGAACTATCTCCTCCCCTCTCCTCCCACTGTGTTCTGTCTGTGAGCACTCTTGATTGTTTCAGACTGAGGGGATCCACAGAGACTGTCCAATCACTCACCCTGTGACCCCCCCCAATAGAGCATCACACAAATTCCCCTGGTCACTTCCAGCATTTCTAAGTTATTAGAACAGTCGTAGTCCGCATAATATAAACCCAGCTCAAACCAGTTGGAACAGAAAGAGAATTCATTGACTCCTCTGCTGGAAATGCACAGATGGTTTGGGCTTTGGGCGTAACCTGGGGCAGGAGCCCCCGGGGTGGTGTCAGGATATAAACAAGGATCACAGAGCTCTGTTTTCTTGCTCCTTCTTTCCTAGTCTCAAGCTGCCCCCACAGAGCCCCACCTCCCCGTACCCTCCATTCTGAACGACAACCGCCATCCTTTGTGACGCCTTCTGTGTCCTCTCCTGGCTGTGAACTCCAGTCTTCTGACATCCAAGAGGGTGTGGTAGCAGGTCTGTGATGGGTGGGCCTGGAGTTTTTAACCTTTAAGTGAGAGCAGCTGTTACCATTTGACAAGTTACTGCTATTTTTTTATATTTTTATATGGAATACAACAAATCCTTATATTTGATGGATAGATAAACCACTTTTACTGGCCCTAATAATTTCATGCATGTGAAGGAACATTCATTTATTCAAACAGGAACAGTGCCAGGTAGGAAGGGTATGCTGGGACCTTTTCAGGTCCACTGAAACTGCCATTCCCCTCCAAGAAGGACACGGGAATCTTGGCCTAGGGACCTCAGAGCCTCTTGAGAAGAAAATGATTTGGATCCCAATCCTGAATCTTTGGATATTCAATGTTGATAGAACTTACCTGAATACCGAGAGGGCTCCATTGTGGGTAGCCAGCAAGTGGGCCTAATGGAAAGAGCCCACATGCCAGCCCACACCCAGAGGGGTTCTCTGGGCTCTGTTCCAGCCCCTGAGTGGGTGTGCAACCCTCACCAGCTCTGCAAGCCTAGCGTTCTCCATCCAGGGTGGAGAGGTGGAAGGGTCCACTTTGACTCCAAAGCCATAGTTTCCGGCCCGGCAATGAGCCATATATTTTAGAAATCATAAAATATTTTCCCAAAGTTATAAAATTGTACATTCTCATTTGCCTCTGTTTTTTGTATATATACTCCCTTTGTCTGAACCCCAAACGTGAGAGAAACAGAGATGCATGTTTTGCAGTGCCTTAGAGCTTCCCCCTGGCCTCTGTTCTGCTGTGTTGAATTTCTCCCACCAGGCTGAGGGCAGGAAGGACAAAACGCAGAAGAGGAGTGATCTTCACCAGGAGCCTGGCAGGACCCAGGGCTGGGAGAGAAATCCAGTGCTCAGAGAGAGTAATCCAATGCTCGGGAAGAGTAACTCAGGACTCAGGAGAATAACTCCATCCTCAGGGAGAGTAATCCAGGGCTCTGCTGTCAGGAGGCCTGCTGGATCTGTTCCCCCTACACATAACAAACCTACACTTTGGGCTACACAATCTCATTCACTCCTCAGCAACTCTCTGCCAAGTCTACTTATGATGCCCAATGTCTGGGATAAAGAAAGTGGATTGAGAGGAGCTACACAGCCAACCCAAAGTCACACCATCTGTGAGTGAGCTGCAGACCAGGCAGGCCTCCACGTCCAGCTCTAGCATCTGGGGTGGCTTTTCATCCAGAAGATGACCAGAGTGGCCTGTGACAGCTGCTTCTAACATTTCATGCACTGGTCCTATGCTCTCATCAGTTGGTGCTCAATAAAAGAACAAGACATGCCTTTAAAAAATACTTTTTATATTACATTTTTCATATCATTCATGATTTTAAATAGACAAATCAACTTTTGTTTTGTTGTGAAGTTAAGTTTATCTGGGCAATACTCTCCTTGGGCCTTCTAAAATCCTCCTCTAAGATAAACTACCAGGCAGGTTCGAGGGGCCGTGACTCTTCCCCGGGCTGGGAGCTCCTGCCTTGAGGACCTGCCCCCCTGCCCCCCCACAGGACCTTGCCCCTGAAGACGGATGCTCCGTCACACCAGGAGACACAGTCCCAAGGCCTCTGCTCTGCTGTTTTTCTCTGCTCATTTTTCCCTTTCTCCTTCTCTGCCTCCACCTCTTGTCTCCCTCCCTGTCTCTCTGCATTTCTTCCACATGCATATGTATAGATTCACCTTGTGTTTTATATATCTAAGCGGCTTTCCTTCAATGGGAAAGGGAAGAAACCTGTCTCCCCCCACAAAAAAAAAAAAAAAAATGGTCAGTGTCACTAGGTGGTGATAGTTTTCCCTTAGGCCCTTAAAACCCCTTCTCCCCTCTGCATCAAGGTTGCTGAAGGGCAGAAGCAGCTGTGTGGTCCTAAATAACTGTGGAAGTTGTTGTGCTGGACCCTGATTTTTTCTCCCGCAGCTTCCCCACTCTACCCAGCCCTGCACCTGGGGCCCCAGGGCCATTGGCAGACATCAGCACAGCCAGTCGCAGTCTTTCCCTGGGCTTTAGGACAGCCTCAGCTGCAGGAGGTTCACCCAGGCTGGGGAGGCCAGCTGGACAGGGGGGATGACACTGTACTGCACTAAAGGGAGGGCTGTCACTGCAAAGGTCAGCTCAGCTGTGGAGGGCCCTCCATCTGCTGCAGTTAAGGATGCTCACAGCTGGCTGACACTGGGCGAGCCCCAGGGAATTCCCATCTCAGAACTCCGCAGCCCTCAGAGAAAGGCTGCATTTTACAGATGTAACACGCACAGACCCTGAATGACAAACCATCTGTCTTCTCTCTTTTCCTCTGAAGGCTGACTGCTTTGTTCCTGCTGATTGAGTCCAGCTCAGCCCAGACACAAGTCCCACAACCTCATGGACAAGTGCAGACTTAAGGTGAGACTTGGCTCCAACCCCAGCTACTCCACTCTGGCCAGGCCACTTGGGCCAATTACTTGGTTTCTGTGTCCCTGCAGGAAATAGGTGGTGCACTCAAGCTGAGTGGCATGAGGAGAGTTTAACAGAGGACTATTTACAAGGTTAGGCAGGACTCCAGAAAACCCAAAGAACCAATGACAGGCATGGGTCACTTGCCAGCTCAAGGCTTCAAGGGCCCAAGAGAGTGGTGACTGTTTGGGAACAGCTACCTGACAGGAGCAGGGCCCTCAGGAGAGGGAAACTGTCAGCCCACAGCATGAGTACAACACACACACTCTCCTTCCACTGGTAAACCTGTCAAGAAGCCAGGGAGCAAGGAGACCCATGGACACAGTCCACACGGGTCAGCTCTGAGAACCCAGAACTCAGGGTTGGAGAGAGGACAGGAGGCCTCTGCATACTATGAATAAGCTGTAGTTTCCCTATCTAAAATATAGAAGCAGCAATCACTATAGAATTATTGAGAATAGTCAACAAATTAACACATGCAAATCCCCTACCACAGCAGAAGCTTCTCCACCTTCTTCAACTGAAACCCAGAACTCTGTGCTTATCTGGATCGGCCCCAGCCCAGATCAGGATGCATCCCAGATCCTCCAGTAAGGGCCTTGCTTACAGCAAGAGTAGATTCCCACCCTCATAGCTCCCACAGTGGCATCTCAGGATGTCTTTTTGTTTCGGAAACATTCACACCTAAATAATTTATCACATGATTCAAAATAGCTAGAAGAGAAGTACTGTAATGTTTCTAACACAAAGAAAAGACAAAGATAAATGTTTGAGGTTATGGATCTCCCAATTATCCTGATCCGACCTCTACACACTGTGCACAGGTGTCACTGTATCACATGTACCTCAAATATGTGTACAACGAACATGTATCAATTTAAAATTTTTTAAAAAGAAAACATTGGCATCTCATGTTCAAACATGGTTTAAATCATCACTTAATCTGATTTAACACTCATCACAGCCCTGAGTGGTAAATGTGTGACAGTCCCACTTCACAGATAAGAAACTGAGCTTCACATTTATTACTTTACCCAAGGTCTTTGTGTCCTGGTTAACAGCTGAAACTCAAACACTAACCTTTCCCCCTTCAGGCCTGTGTTTCTTTGCAAAGGAGGGCAGTGTATCTCCTTCTCAGTTTTCTGACCCTCCCAAGGGAGATGGGTGGCATCTGTGGCAGATGCTGGTGTTTTCTACCCAAATCCCCTCCCAATTTTTTCTTGTACATCCTCCCCCAGACTTCAGTATGCTCTTAGATTGCAACCCCAAACCTAAAACCAAGAAGACCATGACAAGTGTCTTGCAGGCACACATATGCCAACATGTATCAACATTGTATCAACATGTATCAACATGTATAAGCATTAAATACATGCAGATTACTGAATGTCAATTATGCCTCAATAATGTTCTTTAAAAAAAAAAAACACCACACTGTTCTTGAGCAGCATGGAGCATGGAACAATGATAACAAATACAGAAAGGTTTGGCAGAGGCCAAAAATTGTTCACTTGCACTTAGGAAAACTCAATGAAATATTTGGTCACAGACCAGAAAAGATCCCTTTAGGGACCAGAAGGATTGTGTCCCTTTGTGTGTTTGTGTCTGCAGACATATTTTTTGAGTGTCTACTCTGAACCATTCACAGGCTAGATTACATATTGAGGACAGAACAATGAAGACCCAGCTCTCTATAGTCTAAACTCCAGCAGAAAGAGCTGGCCCTGAACAGCAATGACAGCAGCATGGCCTTCACACTTCCACCTCAAAGTATCGTGTCTTCTGGCCCCACAGTCTCATTTTTCTGAATCAAAATCTTTCTTATGCTGACCATCCAACCCCCTTTGGGAGCATATCCTTTCTTTTAGTGATTTTCTGTCTTTGGTTAAGCTATAATGAAGTCACTGTCAGCAAAGATTATACCATTCTCTGTCCATATTATACATTGAATTTGAAGCCACTCAGCCATCATACCTTGGATTGGTCAACCACATCTTCTGCTGAATCTACCTGGCCTCCCATTAATAGACCAAAAGCAAGCATGCTACAGAAAAAAAGGAGCATAGGTTTGTGCAGGAAGAATGGGGACCAGTGACCCCATTCTTGGCAAGGGGAAGCACCCCCAGAAAAAGAGGAAAATTAAAAAGTAAGCTGAGTGAGTTAGAACAAAGAAAAGTCAGCTAGTTTACATTGAAGCTGGCCATTGCTAGCAAGCCTCCTGCGTTTTCTGAAATTCTAGTCTGTTGGGGATACAGACACCCCTGCTGGGTCTGTGAACACTCTGAGGAAAAATGGCCATAGAAGAAACTATGACAAAGACCTAGAAAGATGCATTAACTGGGTCATTTCCTGCCTAGTAAACAGGCAACGCAGATGCCCATTGTGGAGATTTACATTTGCCTGGGGCAGAGATGAAGGGAGTAACTGGAGCCCTGAGATATGGGCAGAAGAGCTTATATCCCTTATTGCAGAGGAAGGTCCTCTGTGGTGGTGATGGGAGGAAAAGTCCTCCCTCCCATTGATTCCTCAGAGGAGATTAATGCTGGTGGCATTTTACTCCACATGGAACTAGTGGAGTTTAACACCTCCCTAGAAATCTGTGTGTATGATCTCAAGTCGGAGGCTCTCCCAATACCAGGCTCATATTTCAGATTTCTTAAGGCTACTCAAACCCTTAAATAATAACAATAGGAGCTGATATATTCACTCAGAGAAACTGCTAGTGTGTTTGTTCCCTCCCTCGTCTTATCCTCTGGGCAAATAGACTTCCATAAAAGCCGAGCGGAGAAAACCCTCTGGGCCATTGCCAGAAGCCCACAGATGGGCAATGGACCCCTTAGATCCCCCTTTAATTCTATTCTGTGTCTCATGTCTCTTTCTTTGCCAACGTTTCTAACTTTATATTTCTTCAGGTGGTCACCACCAGTTCCACAGGTCTTAGCGGACCCTGCCCCAACAGATTTGGGGCTCAAAAACACATGACTCCCAACTCATCTCACCACTATGCTACCGTGTTTCCCCAAAAATAAAACATCCTCTGAAAATAAGACCTACTTACAGGTTTCCTTCTGGGTGAAATATAAGGCATCCCCCCAAAAATAAGGCCCCCCCCAGGCTCTGTCTCAGAATGAAAATTAATTTACCATAAACTGGTTCCTAGGGCTGCCCCAACTGTCGTCTAGCAACCAGAGATGTTAGGAGGAGTCCTGACGTCACTGCTGTGTGGAGGCAGAGCGGAGGTCGGAGTGAGCAGTGAGCATGGGGCAGGAGAGAGGAGGAGACTTTTGCAGATGCACGTAGAAGAACAGGAGGATCAGAGCAGATGGGATGCAGCAAAGGTGGTGAGTGCTGTTCTGTCTCTGATGACACTGCCTGATGCTCACAGCTGCCCTCATGATGACTGAAGGTTCTCAGTCAGTGGCAGACCCTGCTCCAGCCCAGGTCCAGGCCCCAGCCAGCCCAGTGACAGTCCCCAGGCAGGCCCCAGGGGGGAAATGTCTGATAAAGGGGTGGGGGGGATGTCTGGTGAAGGTGTTCAGT
>CAUYPK010128930.1:0-49302 GCA_963574355.1 Loris lydekkerianus
ACTCAGCTGGACTTTCATCATTAAAATATGGAAAACATGGAGTGTGTACTTAAAAAATCACTGTTGGCCCAGCTACTTACCGTTGATCTTTGACAAGCCAATTAAAAACATTCAGTGGGGAAAAAATTCCCTATTTAACAAATGGTGCTGGGTGAACTGGCTGGCAACCTGCAGAAGATTGAAACTGGACCCACACCTTTCACCATTAACTAAGATAGACTATAACTGGATTAAAGATTTAAACTTAAGACATGAAACTATAAAAATACTAGAAGAAAGTCCAGGGAGAACACTTGAAGAAATTGGCCTGGGTGAATATTTTATGAGGAGGACCCCCCAGGCAATTGAAGCAACACCAAAAATACATTACTGGGACCAAGAACACAGTTAGTAAAGCAAGCAGACAGCCCTCAGAATGGGAGAAGATATTTGCAGGTTATGTCTCCGACAAATGTTTAATAACCAGAATCCACAGAGAACTCAAACGTATTAGCAAGAAAAGAACAAGTGATCCCATCTCAGGCTGGACAAGGGACTTGAAGAGAAACTTCTCTAAAGAAGACAGATGCACAGTCTACAGACATATGAAAAAATGCTCATCGTCCTTAATCATCAGAGAAATGCAAATCAAAAGTACTTTGAGATACCATCTAACTCCAGTAAGATTAGCCCACGTCACAAAATCCCAAAACCAGAGATGTTGGTGTCGATGTGGAGAAAAGGGAACACTTCTACACTGCAGGTGGGAATGCAAACTAATATGTTACTTTTGGAAAGATGTTTGGAGAATACATTTAGAGATCTAAAAATAGACCTGCCATTAGATCCTATAATTCCTCTACTAGGTATATATCCAGAAGACCAAAAATCACATTATAACAAAGGTATTTGTACCAGATTGTTTATTGCAGCCCACATTCATAATTGCTAAGTCATGGAAGAAGCCCAGGTGCCCATGAACCTATGAATGGATTAATAAATTGTGGTCTATGTACACCATGGAATATTATGCAGCCTTAAAGAAAGATGGAGACTTTACCTCTTTCATGTTTTCATGGATGGAGCTGGAACATATTCTTCTTAGCAAAGTATCTCAAATACATTAGCCTTATCCAGCAATACTGTATTGCTTAATACAGCAATGTATAGCTTAATACAGCAATACATTAGCCTAAGGCTATGAAAAAGTATCCAATGTACTTAGTTCTATTATGAAATAGTATAGCCCAAGGATATGTGGAAAAGGGAGAAGGAGGAGAGGGAAGGGGTAGGATGGGTGAAGGGAGGATAATTGGTGGGACCACACCTATGATGCATCTTTCAAGGATACATGTGAAATTTAATAAATGTAGAATATAAATGTCTTAACACAATAACTAAGAAAATTCCATGAAGGCTATGTTAACCAGTTTCATGAAAATATTTCAAATTGTATATAAAACCAATACATTGTACCCCATGATTGTGTTAATGTACACAGCTATGATTTAATTTTAAAAAATTACTGGTGGAACCTCATTCTTTATATAAATTGGTTCATTTGTAATATTTCATTTTAGACAAACAGTAAGCATTTCCCCCCCCACTTTACTGATGAAAAACCTGACACTCCAAGAGGTACATTAATCTGCTGAAGGTCACATAGGTGACTGTAGCCAGAAATTGAATCTGGATCAGTTTGACTCAAGAGTCAAATTTAATTTGTACTCTATGTTATAAGCTGCATACCAATTGTAATGATCTCTGAACCTCCCCATTGGTATGCACCTATTGAAAGTGATTCACCAAATTTTACTTTTACTTATTTATTTTGATATTTCTGAGGGCGGCGCCTGTGGCTCAAGGAGTAGGGCGCTGACCCCCTATACTGGAGGTGGCGGGTTCAAACCCGGCCCCAACCAAAAACTGCAAAAAGTAAATAAACAAACAAATAAGTAAATCCTAGTCGATAACACCCCAATACCACTCTGTAATAATAAAAATAGTTCCAATAAATGGTTTGGCTCAGTGCCTGTGGCTCAAGCGGCTAAGGTGCCAGCCACATACACCTGAGCTGGCGGGTTCGAATCCAGTCTGGGCCCGCCAAACAACAATGACGGCTACAATTAAAAAGATAGCTGGGTGTTGTGGCAGGTGCCTGTAGTCCTTGGGAGGCGGAGGCAGGAGAATGGCTTGAGCCCAGGAGTTGGAGGTTGCTGTGAGCTGTGATGCCACAGCACTCTACCCAGGGTGACAGCTTGAGGCTCTGTCTCAAAAAATAAAAATAAAAAGGATATTTCTGGAACATTATAAAAATGAATGCACATAAGTATGCAAACAAGTTATCGCTACTCATATATGGAACTCATATAGTTTACATCATTTTTTTAACTTGACTATTTACACATTGCTAGCTCAGTTTATTTGCAATGTTGAAAGTGTATATAAATATACTTTCATGATCCCTGAATCCCCCATTGGTATGCAACCAATAACATGGAGTACAAGAATGATGGTAGATGGGTGGTTATGAGCTTGAGTTTGAGCTATAGAGTTGAGCTGATCCAGATTGAATCCAGATTGAATATATCTCTATCTTATCTAGAGAATAAATGACCCCGTAGATGGTTATATGGCCTAAGATGATTCTCATTGCATTTACTAAAATAATGTGAATCAAACTGCCATAAAGGTTATTTAGTGTCTTTAGTTTGGAAACAGTTCCTGAGCCATAGAGGGAAAGTTTTTTAGACCTCCCTATCCTCCAAATATTTTCAGCGATCCACCAGAACATTTCCTGAGACATTTCCCTTTGGTTTGGTAAATCAATACCTTTACTTTCTTTGTCCTCAAGTCAAGTACCTAAAAGAAAAATTTGATTTATTTTTACCATGATTTTTTGGTTAAAATGATTTTATGTTAATCATAATTAAAATATGAAAAATACAGAGTGCATACTTAATAATCACTGTTTCTAAATCAGACATAATGTAATTTGATTCGTGTGTAAAATTTCATTTTAGATAAACGGTAAGAATTTTCTCTGACTTTATAGGTGAAAAATAAATGAGACTCAAAGATCTGAACCAATTTTGATACTTGACTCTAGGATAAAGAAAGTAAACATATAGATTTCCTAAACCAAAGAGAAAGGCCTCAGGAAATGTCCTTGGTGAATAGTTGAAAATATTTGGAGAGGGCAGCGCCTGTGGCACAGTGAGTAGGGCACTGACCCCCTATACCAAGGGTGGTGGGTTTGAACCCGGCCCCAGCCAAACTGCAACAAAAAAATAGCCAGGCGTTGTGGCAGGTGCCTATAGTCCCAGCTACTTGGGAGGCTGAGGCAAGAGAATTGCCTAAGCCCAGGAGTTGGAGGTTGCTGTGAGCCCAGGAGTTGGAGGTTGCTGTGAGCTGTGACACCACAGCACCCTACTGAAGGCAATAAAATGAGTCTGTCTCAAAAAAAAAAAAAAAAATTTGGAGAATAGGGAAGTCTAACATAGTTTCCTTCAATGCAGTAACTATTTCCAGACCAAAGTAAATAAACTTCACTGCACTTTGTACCACATTACTTTTACAAATAAAATGAGATTCAACTTAAGGCTCTGGAACCATTTTGGGGGGTAATCTTTTCCCCAAATGCTCTAATTCTTGTTGTTCTATGTACTTTCAAATTTGCATCAACCTGAGCTAGCAATGTGTAAATTTTAATGCTAAAAATGTATTTCTGAAGAAAATAATGTAGAAGTATAGGAGTTTCCATGGATGAGTATGAATAAATTATGTTTGCACACTTGTTTGCAATTATTATTATTATTATTATTTTTTTGAGGCAGAGTCTTGCTTTGTCACCCTTGGTAGAGTGTGTGGTGTCATAGCTCACAGCAATGTCAAACTCTTGGGCTCAGGCTACCCTTTTGCCTCAGCCTCCCAAATAGCTGGGACTACAGGTGCCTGACACAACACCTGGCTAATTATTTTTTAAATAATCCAGGAAAAAAACCCCAAAATATTGTAAGAGTATACTTAAGGAATCACTTTCAACAGGTGCATACCAATGCGGATGGTAGGTGTGGTGGTTCATGATCCCTGAATTCCCCCATTGGTATGCAGCCAATAATATGGAGTACATGAATGATAGTAGATCGGTGATTATGAGCTTGAGTTTGAACTTTAGCGTTGAGCTGATTCAGATTGAATTTCTGGCTGCAATCACCTGTGTGACCTTTAGCCTATTACTGAAGCTCTTGGAGTGTCAGTTTTTTCATCTGTAAATCTAGGGAAACATGGTTACTGTTTGTCTAAAAATAAACATTACACATGAACCAATTTATATAATGTCTGATATACCAGCAGTAATTATTCAGTATGCATTCCATAATTTTTACATTTTAATCATGGCAAAAACATAAAATCATGATAAAAATAAATTAAATTTCTCTTTTAGGTGTTTGACTTGAGGACAAAGAAAGTAAAGGTATTGATTTACTAAACCAAAGGGAAATGTCTCAGGAAATGTTCTGGTGGATAGCTGAAAATATTTGGAGGATATGGAGGTCTAGTAACTTTTCATTTATGGCTCAGGGACTATTTCCAAACTAAAGAAATTAAATAACCTTCATTGCAGTTTGAAGCACATTACTTTAGTAAATATGATGAGAAAAAATGGAGTCATTTTTTTCTACATCCTTCCTTTTTTAAAAATATACTTTCAACATTGCAAATAACTTAAGCTAGCGATGTGTAAATATTAAAGTTAAAAGAACTATTTGTGAACAACATCATGTAAAAGTATCTGAGTTCCTATATAGGAGTATCAATACATTTTGTTTGCATACTTGTGTGGAGTTATTTTTTAAATACTCCAGAAATAACAACAAAAGAAACCCGAGTAAACGTATACTTTGGGAAATCACTTTCAACAGGTGTATATCAATGGGTGGTGGGGGAGGTCCAGAGATCGTAATGATGAGCTTCTCATTGCTTGAAACATTCAGGCATGGGATAACTTCCTGCCTGCACTGATATTTTATAGTTTTATAAAAGTATAATTGACATATTATAAACTATACAAATTTAATATGCAAAATATTGTATTTTGATATGTGCATTTACCTGTAAAACCATCACCACAATCACAATAGTGAGTATCTCCATTATTCTCCCAAATTTTCTCATGTTTCTTTGGAATCCCCCCTTCTTGTGGGTCCCCCAAACCCCTCCTCCCTCCCACAGGCAACCACTCATCTATAGATTTTTTTTTTTTTTCTTTTCTTCAAGACAGAGTCTCACTATGTCACCCTCAGTAGAGTGCTGTGGCATCACAGCTCATAGCAACCTCAAACTCTTGGGCTTAAGCAATTCTCTTGCCTCAGCTTCCCATGTAGCTGGGGCTACAGGCGCCTATTTACAGGCCGACTATTTTTTTTGTTGCAGTTGTCTATGTTATTTAGCTGGCCTGGGCCAGGTTTGAACCCTCCAACCTGGGTGCATGTGGCTGGCACCATAACCACTGTGCTACAGGCGCCACACCCATCTATAGATTTTTTTTATCTTTCTTTTTAGCTGGACACCATTAATTGGATTTGTTTGCATTTTCTAGATTTATATAGATGAAATCACATGGTGGGTCCTATTTTTCCCTTTATGCTTTTAAAATTCAGCATAATTATTTTGAAACTCTTTTATACTGTTATTTGTATTAGTAGTTTGTCCATTTTTCTGTTATGTAGCATTCCATCTTATGAGTATACCACAATTGTTTATACATTTCCCTGTTAATGGATTGTTTCCAGTTTCTGGCTTTTAAAAGTAAGTTTCTATGAACATATGTGTACGAGTTTTTGTAAGGATATGTGCTTTCATTTCTCTTAGGTAAGCACTGAGGAGTAGGATGGTGTTACAATGCTGGCTGCCAGCATCCTGAGATTCTGTTGGGGAAGGATGCCGGTGTGTGGGTTTCTCACTGGGAGGATACAGAACTTCTTTAAACCCTCTCTACACAGCACAATACCCCTCTCTTGCTCCCTCACTTGTGGCTGCTGTTCCTGAACCTGGAGTTGGCCTGGTTCAGCTTCTCTAAAGACCAAACATTCAGCATTCTGCAGGGGTAAGGAGTGTGTTGGCATAGCTGTGTGGGCTGGCAAGGGTGGGAGAGGTCCAGGGGCATACCTCCTACCTGCTCCTAATACAGACTTTCAACAAACCGTGTTGCTTTCAGTGTCCCCAGACCTACTTAGGAGAGACCCCACACGTCTAATTCCCAACTCTTTCCTGAGTTCTGCAGGAGAATTGGGATTCTTCCGGAACTCTGCAGGCTTGGGTTTCAGCTTTCCCTGCTGTGCTAAAGCAGAGCTTGTATTCATCTGCTTTCCATCTTCCAAAATTTTTGTTGACATTTCCTACTTCTTGTTTTATCTGCAATTCTCATTATTCTTCCGGGACTGTGCTTTCTCTATTCTTTTATGAATGTCTTAGCAATATTTCTGGAGGGAATGTAGATGATTATGTATGTAGGAGCTATATTTAACTGATTTCCATGATGTAAATTATGTATGTGTTTTCTTTCACTTAATAATTTACTTAGCGCTATCATGTGACAGAGACTTCTCTACATACATGTGGTGCAGCAGTGATTTATGCATAAAAATTAGGAAAACTAAAACAATCAGGGCAGAGTAGAGATCTGGGATATGGGAGTGGGGTATATTGAAATATTAGAAGAGGTAGACCTGACTGAGAATGCAAGATTGGAGTCAAGCTTGGGTTTAGGGTTAAGAGGGAAGGAGAGAAGGGAGTTAGCCATGTGGCTATGGGGAAAGATCATCCCATGTAGAGAAATAGCCAGTAGAAAAGCCCTAAGGTCTGGTAAGGAGACCACCTGGCAGGGGCAGATTGAGAGAGGTTGGAGAGGTGTGGGGATAGACCTTCCAAGTATTTATTTATTTATTTTGAGACAGCGTCTCACTCTGTTGCCTGGACTAGAGTTCTATGGCATCAGCCTAGCTCACAGCAACCTCAAACTCCTGGACTCAAGTGATCCTTCTGCCTCAGCTTCTCAAGAGTGCAAGGATTACAGGCATGAGCCACTGCACCAAGATCTTTGAAGACTGATCCTGTTTGTATTAGTAAAAAACACTGTGTTTAAAAAAAAAATTCCCTGTGACATTTAAATGGTAAGGTAGAAATGGTAAGTCAGGCTTATCCAGGACTACCTCTATAGCTAGGTATAAGGACAACTGCAATGGGATTTTGCAGCTGGGGAGACAGATTTGGCTCAACTTGGAATATAACAAAGGAAAGTTGGGGACTTATAGCCAAAGAACAGAGTGGGGCTTGGAAGGGGGCTGGTTGCTGGATGCAAGATTACTAAGGGGGTAGGGTAATTCCTTGCTAAAGTGACCTAACAAGACTCTTGTTGAAGGTAGGCTGAGGTGATCAGATATCACCTGGGGAATGAAGGAGAGGAATTTCATCAGATATCCAGGGTGAGCAGATACAGAGGGAAGAGAATTCTGGCTAAATTGACTGAGCAGGATTTTTGCTAAAATTGGGCAATCGAAGGAGGCCAGGGAAGTCCTAAAGGTGAGCCCTAGTTGTGAAGAGGATTAAGAAGAGCATGACTAGGGGTGGCGCCTGTGGCTCAATGGAGTAGGGCGCAGGCCCCATATGCCAGAGGTGGCAGGTTCAAACTCAGCTCCAGCCAAAAACTGCAAAGAAAGAAGAGCCTTACTAAAGTCTGATCAAGGAGAGACTGTTTGTATATAAAAAGTACAGTAAGGCCAGGTAAGGTGGCTCACGCCTGTAATCCTAGCACTCTCGGAGGCCAAGGTGGGAGGATTGCCTGAGCTCACAGGTTTGAGACCAGTGTGAGCCAGAATGAGACCTTGTCTCTAATAATAGCCTGGCATTGTGGCAGGCACCTGTAGTCCTAGCTACTCAGAAGGCTGTAGCAAGAGGATCTCTTGAGCCCAAGAATCTGAGTTGCTGTGAGCTATGACACCAGACACTCTACCAAGGGTGACAAAGTGAGACTCTGTCTCCAAAATAAAATAAAATAAAATAAAGGGTCAGGGTCTGTAGCACAATGGTTATAGTGCTAGCCACATACACTGAGGCTGGTGGGTTCGAACCCAGCCCAGGCCAGCTAAACAACAATAACAACTGCACCAAAAAAAATAGCCAGGCTTTGTAGCTGGTGCCTGTAGTCCCAGCTACTTGGGAAGCTGAGGCAAGACAATCACTTAAGTCCAGGAGTTTGAGGTTTCTGTGAGCTGTGACAACATGGCACTCTACCCAGGGTGACATAGTGAGACTCTGTCTAAAAAAAAAAAAAAAAAAAAAAAAATATATATATATATATATATGTATAAAAGTACAGTATATAATTATTTGAGATTGGAAAAGGTATGGAAAGTGATACATTGAAGTTATCAAAGTTTCTGTGTTTGTAGGCACGGACCCATAGCAATACTACAAACAACAAGGATATCTGTGGGCAAAAGTCTGGCTCAAAAGTTGACTTTTGAGGTCCTCCCCAGCATCCTAACTGAAGTTCTGCATCCCTCCCCCAACTGTCATACTCTCCAATTTTCTTTTCTTTTTTTTTTTAGACAGAATCTTACTATGTCACCCTGGGTAGAGTCCCTGGCATTACAGCTCACAGCAACCTCAAACTCTTGGGCTTCAGCAATTCTCTTGCCTCAGCCTCCCAAGTAGCTGGGACTATAGGCAGGGGCCACAACGTCCAGCTATTGTTTTTTTTGTTGTAGTTGTAATTGTTTGGCAGGCCTGGGCTGGGTTCCAACCCGCCAGCCCCTGTGTATATGGCTGGCACCTTACCCGCTGAGCTATAGGCACCAAGCCCAATTTTATTTTCTTATAAGCATCTACTGGTATCTGAAATGACCTCGTGTGTCATATTTATGTTTAACTTTATTTGTTTGCATATTTCTCATGGTAAGGGTGAGACGAAACTTGCCCTTTGCTCCTAAATTCACTGAAAGATCTACTCATAATTAAGGTGGATTAATAAGAGAAAGGTTTACCAATACCATGTGTATGGGGACAATCACAGAGTGATTACCCAACATCCCAGTGAAGTTAGTGTATTTGTGTACCTGTCTTTTTGGAGGGCAGGGGAAATGTGGAGCGAAAGGTGTAAGTGGCGGTGCCCAGGGAGACCAGAGTAGAAATGGTCAGGTCAGGTTTATTAAAAGGGGAGGGTGATCTGCCTGGGCAGTGCAAAGGTGGCATCTGTGCCCTGAGGGCTGGCAGAGACCCCCTATTATATGGGCCGTAGTGCATGGACACAGTGCACAGCTTGCCTGGAACTTTAGGGTCTTTGGTGGGAACTTCTGTTGGGGACTAGCCAGTTCCTTCGTGTCTTTGTCTTAGAGGATAGAAGGAAGAGAAGGGGAAAGGGTTCACGTGTGACTGCATTAGGCCCCCTAGCATGGAGCACAGGTAATTATGCTTAGGTGTGACAAGTGGTACTAGGAAGGACAAATGGATGGGGAGACAGATCAACTTATAAATGATTCTCTTTACAAATTAAATTAACCTGAGATGCAGGTTAATTTAAAATAATTTGGGATAGGTCTGCTTGTATTCTTTCTTTCTTTTTTTTCTTCCACTTGTATTTTTTTTTGAGACAGAGTCTCACTATGTCGCTCTAGTAGAGGGCCTTGGTGTCACAGCTCACAGGAACCTCAAACTCTTGGGCTTAAGTGATTCTCTTATCTCAGCCTCCCAAGTAGCTGGGACTGCAGGCACCTGCCACAACGCCTGGCTATTTTTTGTTGTTGTTGTGTTGTTTAGCTGACCCTGGGTGGTTTGAGTCTGCCACCTTCAGTGTAGGTGGCCAGCACTATAACCACTGTGCTACGGGCAGTGAGCCATTTTCGCTTGTATTCTCTCTCTCTCTTTTTTTTTTTTTTTTTTTTTGAGACAGAGTCTCAAGCTGTTGCCCTGGGTAGCGTGCCTGTGGTGTCACAGCTCACAGCAACCTCTAACTCTTGGGCTTAAGCAATTTCTCGGGCCTCAGCCTACCAAGTAGCTGGGATTACAGGCTACTTGGGAGGGATTACAGGATTACCTGCCATAACACCCACTATTTTTGGTTGAAGTTGTCATTGTTGTTTGGTGGGCCCGGGGTGGATTTGAACCCACCAGCTCTGGTGTATGTGGCAGGCTCCTTAGCCGCTTGAGCTACAGGCATTAAACCTCTGCTTGTATTCTTGATCTTTTTTCCTCTGATTACTGAGATAACAGGGAGAGGAAGTCAATTGCCCCTTTGATCTTTTGGTCAAGTCAGTCCAGTTTATGCAGATAGAGGGAAAGTCTCTTCCAATGCTCTAGGGACCTGCAATTTAAAATACTCTTTATCCCAAGGAGTCATATTTTGCGGTAAAATGTCCTGAGCTCTGATAGGTAAAAACTGAAAAGAGTGGATCAGAAAACACAAGGTCTAACAAAGGCAGTAATGTTTATTTTGACACTTGGGTGCAAGTGGGCTAAGATCTAAAGAATGTCAGCAGCCCTAGGGAGGGAGGTACATCTTTTTATGGCAGGATGAAAAGTAGCTGGCTTTACAGACAAGTCTTATCAGGGGACCCAAGACATGCTTCTCATTATTGGTACTCTCCAGCAGGCTCTTCTGATCAGGGTATCAGAGGGTTGCTGTGTCAGCATATTTCTCATGGTGCAAAGACTTGACTGAGCCTGCAGCATGTCTCTCTTATCTGAGTTTTGATCACCTGTAACAGTCTCACTGAATGGCTTTTCAGTCAAGATGGGGTTAGCTTGGCCAACCTAACAAGCTCCTTCATTGTTAACTTAAATAATAAGTGACTGAAAAAAAAAAAAAAAGAGTCACACTCAACTGAGGTTTATTATGCTAAAATTTTAAGGAGTGCCTGGGAGAAGCCCACAAAGTATTTGTTGTGGACTGGACATTCTGGAGAAGAGGTTGAGGATTTCACATTTAAAGGTTGTTGTACTCATGTGCCACCTGAAGAACAACTCGGACCCCACTTCAGGTATAAATCAGATGGTCATTTATTACACCTGCGCAGCTGCGTCATTGCTCAAAGGGCAAACGGCCTCAAAGTGAGGAGCAGGTTGACTTTTATACCATTATTGTTGCCATGCAAGCAAGCAAGCAAAAACAAAAGCAGAATGTGGCTGTTGGTTAGCTCAGGGGTGGAGTTATAGTCAGGGGGGCTACAACGTGGCGGGGTTACAAGTTGGCTCTAGGGGTTACATCATGGCGGCTGGCACTGGGACAGCTCTTGGGAGACTTAGTAGCTTGGAAAATTCTGCTTGAGTAAGTTTTCCACCATTGTTAGCTCTTGCTAGGGGGTTAGGGTAAGTTCTACCATTGTTTTACCTGAGGCTAGGAGTCCCTGGGAACTCAGGAAACTTCCTTCTCCTGAAACCTGCTCTCAGCAGTCCCCACGGGGGGGGGGGGTGGAGATGTGCAGGGACTCAGGCTGAGACAGTTAGGGGCTTTTAGGGGTCCTTCTGCTGGGTACTACAAGGTGTTAGGTTTCGAAAGTCAAAAGGTATTGCAGGTGGCATCTGTAGCTCAATGGGTAGGGTGACAGCCACATACACCCAGGCTGGCAGTTTTGAACCCTGCCAGGGCCAGCTAAACAATGACAACTGCAACACACATACACAAAATAGCCCAGCATTGTGGTGGGGGCCTGTAGTCTCAGCTATTTGGGAGGCTGAAGGAAAAAAATTGCTTAAGCCCAAGAGTTTGAGGTTGCTGTGAGCTGTTATGACAAGGCACTCTACTGAGGGTGACATAGTGAGACTCTCTGTCAAAAAAAAAAAAAAAAAAAAAGAAGGAACCAGGCTGAGTAGAGCTAATAGAGATTAAGAGCATCTGTGAAGCCAGAAAAGCAGTCTAGAAGCCAGAAAAGCAGTCTACAAGGTGGTGTTAAGGTGAAAGAGATGTTAAGGTGGTCTTCAGACCATCTGTATATGATATGGAAATGTCAAATGAGCAAATTTGACTTCTCTTTACTGTTCATTCCCTTTCTGTTACATTCCATTACCTTCAAAACTGGTTCCTCTTGTTTGCGCTCCCATTGTATAACTGTAAATACATTCAACTAAAATTGTTAGTGTTGTAAATTACTGACTGCATTTGTGATTATGTCCCTGGTGATTACCGCTTTTCATGATCATGCTATTTATGACCCCACCTGTAAGTCCTCCTCCCTACATTTCCTTAGGACATTGTAGATTATACTTGCTTTGTTAAGGAAAAATTGCTATTGCTCTTATGATCATAGTATTGTGTAAACTAACCGCCCTACTTGCTGTTTTTGCTTCTGTAACTATGCTTGCTGTTCCTCCCCTTTTCCCCCCCACCCTGGGAAAATTTTGCCTTATAAAAACCAGAGCCGCAGACAATTCAGGGCTGCTCTCCGAAACCCCATGTTGGGACACTGAGGCAGTTGCCAGGTGGCTCTTCAATATACCAACTCCCCTTTAAATTTGACTTGTCTGGTGGTGTGGTCTTTGAGAGACTCCTGGGCACAACAGTGGAGTCTGAGAAGCTGAGCTGAAGCATTACAGCCAATGTAGTCTGCCGAGTTCACATTCCTCCCCACACACCCTTCCCCTGTGATTATCTAGTGAAGTTTTCACCATGATTGTGAGGATTTTTGTCTCAGGAGATTCTGAGGAGGTAGTCACACATATACAGTAGGTGTTGTGATACTGGTAGAGTAAAGGTTACTTTGATCATGATATGATGTTTGATGATTCTCTTGGATATTTTGTTAAAATGAAAATCACCTGGCTTGGCACCCATAGCTCAGTGAGTAGGGTGCTGGCCACATACACCAAGGCTGGCAGGTTCAAGCCCCACTGGGCCTGCTAAACAATAATGATAACTGCAATTAAAAAAAAAATTCTGTTAAAAAACAAGAAACAAATCACGTTTGCATTTAAAATTTTGCATTGTTAGAATGGAGACTACTTTGATGTTATTCCCTATCAGTTAAAGTTAAAATTTTCTAGGTCTGTTTCCTTGCATTTCTTTCTTTCTTTTCTTTTCTTTTTTTTTTTTTTTTTGGCCGGGGCTGGGTTTGAACCCACCACCTTCAGCATATGCGGCTGACACCTTACTCCTTTGAGCTACAGGAGCTGCCCTATTCCCTTGCATTTCATTATAAAAGTTATTAGACTTGTAACTGAGGCAGAACAGAATTGAGAGGCTACTCCCACTGTTCTCCAGAGTCACTGGCCTTCTGACAAATAAAGCTTATTTTGACCTAAGCTCTGTCTCTGCATATTTGCTGGACAGTGAGTGACAGGTGGCTGGACCCTCTTTGTCTGGTAACATCTATAAGCAGATGGAGTGTCATTGGAAATGGAAAATGGCAACACCACTGAGGTAGACTAGCTCAGGAGGTGGTTAGAAGGAGTGTCAGTCAGAGTTTAGTAACTCTGGGTTTGGTACAATAGATTAACAAGTCACTGCTGGTGGCCTTGTAAAAGGTGGTAGGGTTACCTGCTGGAAATCTTTTGTAACCTGGAAGGAATGTTTGAACAGAACCAGAAAAGCAGGGAGAGTTATTCTTTGCTTAATCAATGTCCAGACCCACTGGAAAAGACTAACAAAAGGAAAAGGGCAGGGGGAGCAGAAGAGAAGGAGATGAGCAGTGAGGCCTTTGATTGTTTTCTTGGGAAGTTCTATTTGGTGCCAGTAAATCTATGCAAGATAAGATGAATGTTCAAAAAGGGGGGTAGAGGAAGCAATCAATGTTGTGAATTTTGGGGGTCAGAAGAGTGATCATACCTCTTCTTTGCTTGGTATCTGTGGACATCTGTCGTGGATATTCAAGAGTTCCTCAGGACCCTGACAAAAGTACAGCTTTCCCCGTTGCTGTAGTGAAAGAAAACAGGCCAGAAACCAAGTTGCATGATTATAGCAACCCCCTTCCTATCCTTAAATCCTCAGGACCCTGACAAGAGTATAGCCTGGGAGGACAGCTAGTGATAGAAAGCAGGTCAGAGACCAAATGGCATGGTCACAGCAATCCCCTTCCTACCTCCTGAAATGCTTCAAGGCTGGTGTTCCTGGGAAGCATCAGAATCTCCTACCCTGGTCCTGGCTGGCACTAGAGATAAGGCCTTCATGCATGATTAACACCTTTTGTGGAAGACAGTAATTCTAAACTCAGTCTGGACACAGCATCATTCACTTGGCAGGAAGGATGACTTCCCTCACCTCTCATTGAGAGGTTATTCTGAGACTTGAACAAAAGGATTGGAGTCCAGGTTCTCTGTGGGCAATGTGGCCTTTATTCACTCAGGTACGGGTGGGCTGAGCTCAAAAAGGAAGTCAGCATGTGGATTAAGCCAAGTGGGAATATAAGGGTGTGGGGCTTGGAGGTTGGTGCACTTATTCCTTTCTGGACCAGACTTGTGCACTTGTTTCTGTGTTCCTGGGCTTGATTCTATTTGGGGCAGGTCCCTGCTCTTGTGCTCCTATTACTCATGAACCCCTCCCACATTCTAACTATACGAGTAAAAGGCCCTTGGAACTGTGTGAGGAGGGCTGACTTCTGGTCAGACTTCATTCTGTTCCTTTGAAATAAAGCTGGGCGTTGTGGCTCACACCCATAATCCCAGCACTATGGGATGCTGAGGCGGGTGGATTGCCTGAGCTCATAGTTTTGAGACCAGCCTGAGCCAGAGTGAGACCTCATCTCTAAAAATGCCGAGTGTTGTGGCAGGCACCTGTAGTCCCAGATACTTGGGAGGCTGAGGCAAGAGAATTGCTTGAGCCGAAGAGTTTGAGGTTGCTGTGAGCTATGATACCAGAGTACTCTACAAAGGGTGACAAAGTGAGACTGTGTCTCAAAAATAAAATAAAATAAGGCCTATCCTTAATCCCTGGACTGGCCTCCTTCCTTCCTGCGGACCCGGGCCAGACTCTATCCCTAAACCTTTCATTTCAGGACACAGTCCTAAGGTTGCAATTGACATGCCCTCATTTTACAGGGGCTGTATACCTTGAAGGAGTTTTGTTTTGTTTTGGGGGGGGGGTGGGGGGATGAAGGAAATACAAAATACTTTAACCCCACATACACTTCTTGGTCATATTTTGCGATGGCTAGGGGGCAAATAGGAATATGCTGTAAGGCTGTCTATGTGAGGAGGCTGGGAGAGAGATTTTCATTTGTAGAAAATCTGTTAAATGAGGCCAGGCCCAGCCTGTCTGATCAGGGACAGGTTTGCAGAGAATACAGATACCTGTAAAGGTCTGAATAAAAACTTTTCACTGAGGGCTGTTATTGTGAGGTTTATATGCACAGCAAGACCACCTTGCCAGCCAGGCTCCCTGTTTCCCTCCCATACCCAATCCAAAGAGAAAAATCCTGTGTAGCCATTTCCAAATCCCTTCATTTGTTCTTTCTTTTCTTTTCTTTTTAATACCTTCATTTCTTAAAGAAGGATCCATCCTCGTACCTTTAGGGATCGTAGCGAAATTTGCCTTTTCGCCTTGGTTGGTTCGCTGAAAAAATAAACTCACAATTACAGCAGATTAATAAGAGCGTTTTATTTCCAAATACCATGCACACTGGGGGTGGGGGAGCAGAATAATGATTACTCAATGTCTCAATGAAGGTCGGGTACTTTTACTGATGCCTGTTGAAGGGAAGGGGAGAAAGTAGCCTATGAGTGCAGCAAGAGGTTGCTAGGGAGGATGAATATGGAGGAAACAGATTGAGAGACATTTAAAACATTGTATTTTAAATGATTTGAGGCCAGGTCGCTAGCATTAGGGATAGGAAGTCAGCAGCCCCTTTTGATCCCTAATCAGGTTAGTAGGGTTTTATGCAGATTGAGAGAAAACCTTTTCCAATTCTTCCTGATCATGAATGGCCTTTAAATCAAAATATTCTTTATGTTGCAGGAAGACAAGGCCCAACTGAGAGAAAGAGCACCCAAACACCACGTTTATAAGAGGAAGGGCTAAGCGCCTGAGCCGGAGCGGGCCGCTGGGGGTCTGGCTGGCAGCGCAGAGTCCCCGGTAGGCGGCGCCTGGGAGCTGCTGGGCTGCCCCATGCTTCTGCCCCCGCCTCAGCGGGCTAGGCTGTGTGCCCGGCTCAGGCTCCCGAAGCGCCCGCGGGGGCGACAGCGGCCTCGGGCCCGCGGAAACGGAGCGGCTGGGGGGAGGAGAATGGGGGCTAACCAGTTAGTGGTGCTCAACGTGTACAACATGGTTGGGCTGCTGTGGGTCATTCCTTTTCCGTAAGTCTGCTGCATATATGAAAATACAGTAGTTGACCACCTCCCTACATGGACCATCTCCTTCAGTTGATGTAATGTTCGTAGACTGGACATGTACCAAATGAACTCAATAGAAGACCACCTCTGTAAGTTGTATCTTGACTACTTGGACTGTGTAACATATAATCTTAAAAAAAAAAAAAAAGAATCTCAGAGTTACCACTCCAGAAAGGGACAAGGTGACCGAGGTATTAGCTTTCTTTGGTCATTGGTCAGTGTAATGCCATATGCTTAGGATGTTGATCACTTGTCCAGACAACCAGACTATCTCTGTTCTTTCATTACCTAGCCCCTAAGACTCTCCATACTGCTCCAACACTCCCTTACCTCATCAAAGGTGAGCTGACTCCTTTATTCTGACCTCTCAGTCTGGACTTCACACGTATTCTCTTAGCTGCCCTGAACCATGACTTCAGTTACATATTCACCCTGACTTCTACATATTTAGTTCCCTTCAGTGAATTCATGTATAAGAAGAATGATTTGGATCACAGTCTCAAAAATGGCATAACTGGTGGGTTCTTATGATCCAAGGTGATCATGACTGTCTTGGATTAGACATAGTTCACTGGAATTTCTACACTGTACTAAATACACAAAAATTGCCCTAAAGGTGTTCAGAATTTGTGACCCGACATGGCAAAAAAGGACATTGCAGATGTGATTAAGTGCAGGAGCTTGAGATGGGCAGATGACCCTGGATGGTCTGGGTGGGCCACTGAGTTCATAAGGATCCTTGGAAGAGAGAGGTGGGAGGGAGTATCGGAGTTGGAGGAGATGTGATGACCGAAGCAGACCAGAGTAATGTGGAGCCACGAGCTGAGAATCATGGGCATTTTCTAAAAGCTGGAAAAAGCAAGGAACAGATTCTTCCCTAAAGTCTCCAGAAAGAATGCAGCTGTGCCAACACCTTGATTTTTTAGCCCATGAGATCTGTTCAGACTTCTGCCCTTTAGAACTGCAAGGTAATGCATTTGTGTTGTTTTAAGCCACTAAGTTTGTGGTAATTGATTACAGCAGCCATATGAAGTTAATACAGCCACACGTTCAAGTTTTTAAAATTATGTATTGTTGAATTGCTTTTTTGGAGATCCGATGAAATTGTGATGTTGGCTGTCTTTTTTTTTCAGTTGATTTCAGAGACGAGGTTTGTAGATTACCTATAACCAAATCAAGTTCCAGGTTGGCTACTCTGAGGCCTGCTCTCATTAATCCGCTGGTGGTGTCTCAGGGCAGAGCCCCTGACCTTGCACATAGGTAGGTTAGCTATTTGCCTAAAGGCCAATCGGCTGCTGATGGCATCTGCTGATTGTGGTCCAGTTATTTCTGGATTAACTGCTGCTTTTGATTACCTGCACACTTTTCTTTTTTTGTGTGGCTAATCCTTCATCCAGAAGATTGAAAATTCTCTGCCCAAACACACACCTGAAATCCAAATGCTTTGTGGCTCTGCTTCTCTGGCAGTGCCTTCCAGGCACCAGTTGTTTTTATGTTCTCACCTGAGTGGTAGGCTAATGCGTGAATGTGCTTCATTTTGGATAATAATTGCAAATATTTCCTGAACACTTTACTATGCTAGTCAAATTCTGGACTGAGCCCATTTTTATGTCCACTGTACTTTTGAATGCTTCCTCTGAGCTGAGCATACCATGGCTATCCCCATTTTACAGATTAGCATATGGGGGCTGGAGAGCTTTTGTGGCTTGAGGCCACTCACGCAGCCAGTGCCCGGCAGAGCTCTGCTCTGGAGCCCATGCTTCTAACCAGCAATTCTGCTGAGCTCTTTTTGGAAATGCCCCAGGTTTATTCCCAAAAACAGAGCTGAAGAGAGCACCTTGTTATAACAGGCAATGGAAGAGGCCAAGAGTCAGGAGGCAAACACAACCCTTCCATTGACTGTGGTACTTTCCCTTGGACACAACCTGTGTGACAGGAAGGATTCCCTTTGTGTGTGACAGTCACTGGGCTCCTTTCTATTTCTAGGATGCTAGACTTCACCTTCCACCTCAAAGAGATGTGAAGATTATAATTCTCTTAATATTTAATGATCAAAATGGATTAGAGAGGGTTTCTATTTATTCAAATGGTTCGGAGGATGTCTAATCAACAAAAAAGAAAGTTACTGGTTATTTCTGCATTTCCACTCCCTTAATTTAAATGCATTCCCATGCACCATGCATGTTGGTGGTCTTGACCTGCTATACCGTTTGTGTGTTGGCTGGGTAGCCTTTGCAAAACTCAAGAAGTCCTTCCTTAGAGATTGAGGATCTAATTCCCACACAGTGGTTCTCAATCAGGGGCAATTTTGTTTCTCAAGGGACATATGACAATATCTGGAGACTTTTTTTTTTTTTTTTGAGACAGAGCCTCAGGCTGTTGCCCTGGATAGAGTGCCATGGCATCACAGCTCACAGCAACCTCAAACTCCTGGGCTCAAGCAATCCTCTTGCCTCCGCCTCCCAAGTAGCTGGGACTACAGGTGCCTGCCACAATGCCTGGCTATTTTTTGGCTGTAGTTATCATTGTTGTTGGCTGGATTCGAACCCGCCAGCTCAGGTGTATGTGGCTGGCGCCCTAGCCGCTTGAGCCACAGGCGCTGAGCCTGGAGACATTTTTGATTGCCACAATTAGGGAAGGATGCTACTGGCATCCAGTGGGTCTTAAGAGTTTCCTGATGTTACTGTACATATCAAACTATGCAAACTTGATGACTTGAAACACCAGAACCTTATTCTCTCACAATTCTGGAGGTCTGAAGTCTGAAAACAAGGTGTCAGGAGGGTTATCCCTTCTGGAGACCCTGAGGGAGAGTCCTTTCCCTGCATCTTTCCTAGATCGGCTGGCTGCCAGCAATCCTGGGAATTTCATGGCTGTGGCAGCATCCCTCCAACCTCTGCCTCTGTCTTTGCGCAGCTTTCCCCTCCATGTCTCTACGTCTCAATAGGATTTAGGAACTGCTCTGAATCCTATCATTGGATTTAGGACCTACTCTAAATCCTGGATAGTCTTATCCTGAGATCCTTACCTTGAATACCTCTGCAAAGACCAAGGCTATTTGCAAATAAGGTTGCATTCACAGGTAATTGGACTATGGTCTTAGACATATCATTTTGGGGGATACTGTTCAATCTACTAGAGGCCAGAGATGCTGAGAAGCACTGTACAACGCACAGGGCAACCCCTGCAACAAATAGCTTGGGAAACTCTGCTCTGCCATGAGTGAGGAATTTGATTGTGGCAGAGAACACTTCTCACTGTACTTCAAGCTCTTCAGCCAGCTGTGGTGCACACTGCAACCCAGTGCAGGCAATGTGGTCAAATGCCAGCTGTTTTTCTATTTTTCTGCAATGTGAATGATCATTTCCAATGAGTGGAAGCCATTTATGCTCAGTAGGTGGCATTCAAATATCCCATATAACCAAGTCTGGTGTGAGATGATACAAAGGGTAAGAAATTAGGGCAACTTTCAAAAGTGTGTGGATTCAAGTCTACAAATCTATAGTTTGTATCTCTTTCTTAAATGCATATCAAGAACCTCTAATTTCCCACCATAGGCTTCCTCCTTCTTCAGTCCCCTCCTTATCTTAGTCTGTTTGGATACAGTGTATTAGGGGAATTTATACCAAGGGTCCCAAACTTTTTTTTAAAGGGCCAGATAGTAAGTATTTTAGGCTTTGTAGGCTGAGGCAAAAAACTGATGTGATTTCTGAGATAACAAAGAAGTCCTGTGGGGCCCTGCCAGATTAACTTGGGGTGGTTGGTCCTGGGTGGCAGGTAACTTTGTACCCAGTTGCCATCCACTGCAGACTTTCTCTAGAGGACTAGTAACTGGCTCTTGGAGGAAGGGGGAGGGATTGGAATGGGGGAGGCTCACCACCATGAGCATTTTCACTCTTTGCCCTGGTGACACCCAGATCCTGGTGTACCCTTCTCTCTTCTTATAGAGCTGGGCCATCTCAACTTGAACAGTTGGCTGGAGGGTCCTGGACTGCTTGATTCCCAGCAGTTGCCAATAGCAGAGACCTCAATGTATAGGTGGTGATCAGTATGGGCCCTGAGTGGTGCCATTGGCCTGGGAGGTAGGTCGTGGGAGCAGAGAGGGGGAAAAGGGTAAGGGGCGATGCTCTGGTTGTTTTCCCAGCTCACAATGGCAGTCTGCTCCAGCAAGGTCTGTGGGCTGCATGAACACTGGATTTGGCCCGTGAGCCATAGTTTGCTAGGCCCCTGGTTTGACTACATGGCAAATACTCAATAGTCCTTTTTGGCTTGACCAACTGCATGACTCATTTACAAAAGCACAATATTGAAAGCCTTAAGAACCATCTGACACCCCTGTGGTGAGGTAGGCCATGTGTTTTTATAGATAATACATCAAGGCTCAGAAATATGGGCATTGCCAAGCTTCTTTTTGGAGATTAATATGTTGGCCAAAGAAATACTCAGGATCATGGAGCTGAACTTCTTGGCCTTTGCATTTTTGAAGTTTAGCTCCTATCCTTCCACATGGTCTTACTGAAGTACATAATCCTGCAAAAATGCAGGCACCAGGGATCAGATTCTATTTATTCTTGTGATATATAGTTTAGTTTTGGCAAACTAATGTTTTGGGAATGTTGACCAATGAATTTATCTTGTTTTTTACCACATAATCTTCAAAGAAAAATAGTAGAAACAGTATGTTTAGGAAGAATAAAAGAGCAGCAAACATCAACATGCAAAGTTTCAAATATCATGAACTGCGTGCCACACACACCGACCATCTGGGATTCGCAACATGGATGCTTTGGTTAAGACGAAATGCTTTCCTAATCAAATCCCCAGAAAATTGTTGGCTATTGCAGTAGTGACGGGTATCTATCAGTGAGTATTCTTTCTTTGCTTAGAAAGTTCATCAAAATGCCTTCTGAAAAATCAGCTGTCACCTCTCTTCTTATTCAGCTAACCTCACACTGTATCCTCCCTGGGAGGCACACTTACTGATCCACTATAGGAGGCCAGGCTAGGTCAGGTTTGGGGAATGTCTGGCCCCTTTCCCTTTTAAATGCCTCCTGGTGCAGTTTGAGTTTGATTGCAAAGCTTGAGGACTTTTCCAGAGTCCTTCACTGTGCCCAAATTCAGAATAAAATACATTTCAGGTATGCTGCCCCGCCATGGAAGTGATCAGCAGCTACCAGAAACAGAAGTTTTTAATGGAGAAATGGGAAATCTAAGACAACAAATAAGAGATCTGTGTCTAGGGAAGAGGGCAGAAATTGGTTTTTAGATCTCCAAAACCATGTTCCTGCCTCAGTCAATATTAGCCTTTAGTGATTTGATTGACACTGACAAGGGAAGTATCTTGAAGGGAAGCTTCATACTCAGAGATGTGGCTTAAGATACTAAAATGGCTCATTTGCACTCTCATATCCACACAGATGGTGTCTGTGTGTGAGAAAAGGGGCACCCAGTGAGGGCCTGGATCCTTCTTCACCTCAGTAGGGTCTGATATTTTGCTGCTGAAGTTTCTTCTGGGCCTGTGTAACACGGCTGTAACTTTGGGGAGAGTAAAAGTGAGCAATGTTCTCCTCCCACCCGCTAGTATGGGCTCGTGGGGCTTTGGCCCTGGCCTTCTCATCTGCACAAGCCCCTTCAGCTACCTTACCTGGATTCTCGGTTTTGACCATCACTCTCCTATCTCTGGCCTTGGTCTATCTCCAGAACTCCAGACAGGCTTCTCTTTCTATTTGAATGCAGCTGAAGGTCCCTCAGGCATTTCAAACTCAATGTGCTGTCTACAAGAGATACACTTTAGATTCAAAGACATCGATAGGTCGAAAGATTTGACATCCGGAAGAAATTTGGCATCTCCAAGGAGATTTGGCACCACCACACCTGTAGGAGAAGATAGACGAGAAGGGAAGACGGTGAGGTGAAGCTTTACTTTACTGGGGCTGCCTGGGAGGGTAGGAAGATGTTGGAAGATGGTGATGGGGGTGGTGGTGACTTAGAAGAGGAAAGTGGGGTTTTGTCGATGAGTTCTTTCTTTGGGTGCAAATAACAAAGACTTAATTCAAACTAGCTTAAATCCATACACATTCATACATATAGAAAGAAAGAAAAAACTATCATTTTATTGGCTGAAGGAACTAGGAAGTCGTTTTAGGAACAGCTGGATCCAGTTATTCAAACAGTACTACGTTCCCAACTGAGTTCCTCCATAAAGGGGGCTGAGATGAAGGCTTGTGTGCAAGTAGTTTATTTGGGAGCAGACTTGGAAAAGGAATGCAGGAGAGCTAATAGGATGTAAAAATGAGTTGGCTGGCAACATGGGAAACCAGAACTCGATGTCATGGAATCTTTGAGAGACCCTTAAGGAACTCATCTCAGGAGCATCCTTCCAGGGGACTAAAGGGCAAAGCATTTATTCATGAGCTCTGTCCCCCATTCATCAAGCATCCCATTGGTGTTGACACCACTCACATTTATGAGCTACACATGTGAGTACTAAGCCAGTTCCACAGGTGTCTTACAAGAGCGAAGCCTCAGGGAGAAAGTGAACTCATTGCAGCTTGGGGAAGTCTTAGGGGGCAGGACACTGTCAGGTTGCACCTGTGTGAGGCTGGTCAAAGCCTGTGCAGAGTGGATCTCTGTCACAGTGGGTGGAGCAAGGGCAGAGGCCAAGGGGATTTAAAGTGTCCCATAAAGGTGTCTTATCCATCAGCAGCATGTCACTGTTTCCGTGATTTTCAGACAGGTTTATCCACATGGTGACAAGACATCCTCAAGACACTCCAAGCTTATATGGTCTGTAGAGTTCATCACTGCAGAGAAAGAGTAAGACCCTGACTACTCTGTGCCTAATGTTCAAATGGATTCTGATTATTCTTCCTTGGGGCATTTGCTGAGCCTGTGACTAGGAAAGCAAGGGGTCTTGACTCCTTGCCCCGCTAGAGTTATATGGAGTTGGGAGTGGAGCTGTTTCCAGTGGAAGAGCAGCTGGCTATGCAGACCTAGAGATGTGCCACTCAGATTATTTTTCAAGCCTCGAGAAAAAACAAAACAAACAAACAAAAAAAACTACAGTCAAGCTTCAAGGAGTGTTTGGCTCACTCTGTCAGCTTTAGAGCCAAGGTCATATTTTTCTTAGTGCTGTGTCCAGCCAAGGACTGGACAAGGCAATAAAGACTATAGACATTTGTGCCAATGCAGGACTCCTCTAAGGGCAATCTTTGCTCTGGAGCTCTTTGTTGGGTTGATGGAAAAAATTGGCAAGTCAGTATCAGAGCCTGGAAGCTTCCTCTGCCCGATTCCTCTCCTTGCCTTTTCTTTGTCAAGTGTTACTCCCTGATACACCTGTTGCATTCCTAACTCCATTTTGGCACCTGCTTCCTAGAGAACCTAATGGACACATAGGCAGATGAAAAAGTAACTGATGTGCTCTCATGGGATAAGAGAACTTGAAAGATGGAGGAGGGGAGGAGGAATGAGAAAATCTCAATCCAATGACTTCTTTGGTTCTCCTTAGAACCACTTTCATAGGGGCCTGTGTACAGCACTGAAAGTGGCCCTAGAAATAAAAGGCAGACCTGACATTTGAAATCTAAACTTCAGGCCCTACCAACCGCAGTGCCTGGATTCACTTTCATAAGACAGTGGACTCCACACAGCCAGAGAGAGAAATACAGAGAATATGTGCTCTCCAGGCAAGCCCAATTGTAGCTAAGTCTGCTTCTTGTCATGAAGGCATTGTCTCTGCATAGAAACTCATGGAGAACCACATGAATTTCAAAGATTACCCTCCATATGAGTTGTCTTCTGCCACCAGGCGCACTAGGGAAGGGGATGGAGTTCCTTTACATGGGGGTCAGCCTTGCTAAACTGAAAATCCAAGGTCCAAGTAAGAGTAAGGAAACATGTTAACCTAGACTTGAATGTTCACGTTTCTTGGAGACTACTATGTCTCATGTGTCTCCAGACACCTGGTTTGTGCATCATTGGCTTTGGATTTTCAAATTGGAGTGAATTTTATGGGAAGGTGGCACATAAAATTATAGGTCTATAAATGGCCATTGTAAGCCAGCCAAGTAAAAGGCATAAATTCTAAGTCATATGGTATGAAGAAACTGAGCTGAAATTGCTGTTATTTTCACTGGCAGGAAAACAAAAAATGAACAAAATCCATATTCTTCTGAGTGTACAGAAAACAGAATGAATTCCCCTTAGTGACATATTATGCCCTACATGCAAGGGAACAAAATAGAAGTTATAGTGTACCAATCTGACTTTTCATCTTTGAGATTTGATGTGAATACAAGTAATAATGGTTTTCTGTGGTCCCTTTACAGTATGCATCACTGGCAGTGTCATAAAATTTTTCTCTTAGTCCTATGGGGCAGATTTAAGGCAAGCTCTATTACACTCGTGTTTGTGGCTGGATAAATTTAACAAGCAAAGGTTATGTGATCACTACTTTGTACTTTAAAGAATTGAGTTCTTTTGTGCCCATTCCTGTTAAATCACAAACTACAACAAAGGTGAATGAATGACTTAGCTTTTATATAAATGTTGACATACATATGAATGACATTTATATAAAAGTTGGACTGATTTTGGTAAGATCCATAATTACAATAGTGCTATCTTAGAGAGGTAGATCTAGAAAGTGATTGTAAACTATTCCATTATGTTATATTCTTTCCAAAGCAAGGCTACTTCTTTTTATAGACATAGGAAAAACATTCCCTGGCTGTGAAATGGTGTGGATGCACCCAGGGCAGAGGTCTTTACTGGTGCAGTTGGAGAGATGAGGGAGCAGAGGTGAGGTGGTAGACTGACAGTTCAGGCAGTGCAGGGCAGTGCTACCACTTGACTTTTCAAGAACATAAAGGCAATTTTATTAATGTCATCAGAGATATTGGGCTCTTTGGAATTAACTCAAGCTACTCAAATACCTAAAAGCCTGAAGGATAACACAGAGAACAAATGCAAACACTAACTTTATGCAGGGCTGGAGTATTTGTGCCAGCCACCCTAGAGCCTTCTGTCCTGGTGTCCAGATATCCAGAGTGTGAGATTAGAAATGAGAAGATCAGGTAGATAACAAGAAATTAGAATTGAGGCTGGTGGATGGTCCCCAGGGCTACTTCATCCAGATCATGGTATGGTGACCCTGATAAATCTCACAACTCTCTCAATTTATCTCTAAGGACTGGGAATATTCATATTTGTCAGATTCAGCATCTGCCTCTTTCTTGAATAAACATCAATATATTTTCCACACATTTTTCTTATCTACAGGTAGATCAGAATATCCCACATATAAAAAATAGCCTTTCTTGAGGAAATAATATAACACAAAGAAATAGTTTACAATCATTTTTCCAGAGCTGCCTCCCTAAGATGACTCTGGTATAATTCTGAATCTTACCAAGATCAATGATAACTTTCTTTCCTTAATAGTCCTAATTATCTCACTGGCTTTGGAAAGTTTTTGGATTAGATACTTCAAAATACCAAGCGGCAGGCAAACACAAGAGGAGTTCCTATAGTTTTGATTATTTTTCCCACGACAGTATCAAATAACAGTGCATTAACCACATTGGGCTTTAAAGCCCACTATTGGTGAGATTTTTCTTTATCTTTCAAATGTTGGATCTGGGGGCTGCCCAGTCTGAAATGGAGGGCTGGGCAAATGGAGGCACACCAGCAGCCAAGCTTGGCCAGCATGACCCAGTCACTTTGTTTACCTGGGGCAGAAATGGTGGTAATTGTTGGTGTCTGCTGTGACTTTACTTTTACCATAGAAAGCCCTGGAGGGCAGGTGTTCTCCCCCTTTTCTTCAATAGCATCATTAAGATAGCAAGTTATAATTTTGGAACAGAGGGAGCTTTATCTCAGTAATTTTATACTCCTATCTCCCTCCAGTTCTTTTCCTTTCCTGTAGTGTGTCTAAATTATATTTTGTATTGAAACAAAAGACTTACAGCACCTTGCTGTAATGACAGAAGTGTCAGTTTAGGAATCCCTTCTTTCCCAGGAAGAGGAAAAACGGAAACAATGCCAGTGACCTAGAGGCTCATGCCTGTTAATCTCTAGATTAGCCAATGATTTTCCAGAGCAGCATGGTACTCATGGAGTTTTGGATGTTTCTCAGACTCTTTCATCATCTACTTACACACACACTCTTGACTTACTAATTTCACCCAACATATTTGAATGTTGCCTGTTTAACTTCCTTGAAAGTAATCTTATTTCCCTAATAAAGCAAAGATGGCTAATATTCACAAGTTCACAGGGGGTTCCTCTATATTTTCCAGCTTCCTTTAAAGTGAAGTGGAGGTCATTTGAAAACTTCTACTGAATGAATTGTATGTGGAAATGGCACGTGTTACTTATAAACCAAGGAAGTAAAGAGCTGGTGTGCTTCTTCTATTCCTTTCTTTCCTAACCATGGCAACCTGGGAATTCAAATATTGAGATGGCAACATCACCAGATAGAGGAAGCTTGGATCTCCAAGTCACCAGGTGGAGGCAAAACCTGGCCAACTTCCACTGCAGTTCATATTAATGAAAAGCAAGCTCATGTTACACTAAGCCTTTGAGATTTTTGTTACTGCAGCATAGCCAAACTTATGCTGTCTAAACCTTATGTCTATGTTCTTTTAAAATTGGCTTTATGAACTGATTACAAATATAATAAAAATATGGAGAACTCAGACACAATTATATGAAGCATCAGGATAAGATAGGTGGAGAAACATTCTGGTCTGCTTCTAATAAGACTCAAACTATAAAGCAAACAAAAAACAAACAAGCAAGTACAAACCTATGTTTTCTGCTTAAATAATCTCCTCTTCCAAACTACCTAGGATCCTAGAAATTGTGTAGTTTGTCAGTGCAGAACTGTGGAACACTATCTCTTCAGGAATATTAAGTTCTTTAAAAGGTGGTCAGAATTGGCCTGAGTGAAGTATTGAGCAGTGTCCTTGATGGGATAGGGATGGAGGATTCTATGGAAAATGGTGTGTTTGCTACAATTTTCTGTATTACTCTCCTTTACCTTTTGGTGTTTGTTCTTTAGGTACTGGGCTAGATTTGATTATCTGGTAGGCAGACTATGCACACCCACACACTCACAGACACACATCATTCTGAGGGGATTAAATATTTTTGAAAAAGAACAAACTAATAATCATAGGAAAAATCATAAATTTGTTGGACTTTCTTACGTTTTTTGGGGGGCTATTATTACTATTATTTAGGTTGACATTGTAAAGGGAGTAGGACATGGATGAAATTTCTGTCGCAGTTTTAAGAGCTTAGGGCATCTAAAACCCTTCCTAGACTCTGCTCAGATATTTCTTTAGAAATGTATCTTGTATCTAATTCTGAAATGGCTGATAACAGGCATTAAATACATATTGAGCATTTTTTTTTTAAATAACAGAGGGTATTTTTATTCTAGAAAGGTAAGAATGGATTAATAAGAGTTTACAGCAGAGTCTGATTAGTTGATCACCAAACCTTTCCTTTCTTTCTAGGCATACAGATTCACTATATTTCCCAGAATTCCTTACAGTTAGGTAGGGAATATGTTGTACTCCATCTGAGGCCTGACCCATTCACAGTTTCCATGTGATTCTCCATATTTTTTCTCTTTCCTTAAGAGATGATCCAATGCAGAGCATCTAGTAGAGGAGGCCCTCAGGGGTTTAGCGTTATTTAGCCATCTAAATAGGAGTCTGGGTCCTTGAAAAACTGTGTGGAGCAGAGCTTACCTGATAGTCTGCATTGAACAGTGACATGTGTGAGAAAGAAAACTTAAAGTGTGAGAGCACCAAGAGTTGGGAGTTCTTTGCTGCAGTAGTTATCCTATCTTGATTAATACAAACCTCTTAGCCAATCACAGTTTATTTTTCCATAAGAAATGTGCTCTGTATGAAGCATTTTTTAGGTCCCCTAAACACCTCTACTAAAGCTCAAGGTTTTGAGGATTATCACAAAGGGTTATATCACCTTGATGAACCTTGAAGATGCATTCCTCCAAAAGTAGTATTGATTATTGAACCTTGAAGATGCATTCCTCCAAAAGTAGTATTGATTATTTCCTCTTTTCTGACAAAATGGTAATACAATTTTACCTCTCTTATATAACCTGTCATATGGTATTGAAGTTATTGTTAATGGTGTAACTTAATGACCTTAGGCAAAAGGGGGAATTTGTTCTCTATTAGAAAGTGGGGTAGTCTCCAAAGATGCATTCTGAATCTTACCAAGATCAATGGTAACTTCCTTTCCTTAATAGTCCTAATTATCTCACTGGCTTTTGAAAGTTCAGATGCATCTTTGGAGACTATCTATCCCACATCCTAATAGAGAACAAATACATGTGCATGTTGCTCCACTCACTAAGAGGAAGAGTCTACTTCCCCTCTCCTGGTATCTTGCTGGCTTTGTGACTTGCTTTGACCAACAGAATGACATTCTGGGACTTCTGACCCCAGGCTGTAAGTGAAATGGCCACTTTAACATTCTCCCTCTAGATACCAGCTGCCATTTAACAGTTGTGACTGACCTGAGACCACCACACTATGAGAAAGCTCAAGCTAACCACATGGACGGCCTACGTGGAGAAGCACTTAGGTACCAGTATGAGTGAAGCCTTCTTGAGCCTTCTCGCCTGGTATAGACGCCAGCTGACTACAGCTGAGTGGGTGACTCCAGCCAATGCCAAATGGATCAGAGGAACCATCCAGCTCAGTCAACCCACATAATCATGAGAAAAAATAACTTGTGGCTGGTTTAGTCCACTAATTTGGGTTTGTTATGTAGCAATAAATAACTTGAACAGATGGGATTCTAGGTGGGAAGTTCTGACTGATTAAGGAAAGAATTGTAAAGTTTCCCTTTAGATTGTTCATCATTGTATTTTAGGTCATGAAGGTAGAAACATGACTTTCAAAGAGGTCTGAGAAAGGCTGCTATCTCAGGGGCATGCAGTGGCCAATTTTCCATGCCTATACTAGGGCCTTGGCAAATATTTGTTTAATAAAAGGTTTTTGGGTGAAAGTAATTGTTCACTTACCTCTCTGTTTCCTGTCTTATGTGAGCTCTTTAGGGGGAGCAACCATACATTGCCTGGGCATAGAACAGCTGTTCTGTAATGGTAAAGTAGCAGGCTTTTTAAGTTTTATGGACTGAATTGATGTTGGGCCTGGGGAGGGATAGCTCATCCTTTGAGGGAAGGAGTAAGTTATGAGAAGGAGCCCAGGCCTCACCCCAAATGCCTCACCTAAAAGTCAAATGAAATGGCTAGATGAAGAAAGGTTCAGTGCACTTCCACAGTGGCAGTGAATCAATAAATACATCATTTGCGATACAAATGGGAATTCAGTTGCCACTCAATAGAAAGAGGAAGAAATTCCTTATCTTTAGGCCAAAAACCACCATCTGAGGATAAAGATCAATCAAGCTGCATTTGAAACACTCTTCATATTGCTTTTAGAAAGTGTTCTTTTCTTGAGAAATGATTTAGCACTCACTATAGACAATGCAATGACCTCTGGGTACAAATAACTGAGATAGCTCTGCAGTCGGAAAAGCAGATGTTTAATGGAGTGCATCTGGACAGAAATAAACCCCGTGGAGATAAAATATACAAGGGATGTTGCTTACCTATTTTGCCCTACATTCTGTCGGGCAAATTTTGAGCTGTTTTGATTGCAATAGCCAGGTGAGATAGTTCAATTTATATACCAACTTATAGTCAGAGGGGCTCTTTAAACTGGGATTTTATGAAGATAAGAAAAGGATTATCTGAGAAGAGAAGAACCATGCCAAGGAAAGACAACTATATCCATTTTAATACTAAGTTTTAGAAATATTTACTTCAAACTCAAAAGAACATACTGTAGGGCTCTACTTTCCAGTTACTCCCCCCCTCCCTTTTTATTTTTTAAAGAGACAGGGTCTCTTTCTGTCGTGTAGGCTGGAGTACAGTGGCACAATCAAAGTGCACCAAAGCCTCAAATTCCTGGCCTAAAACAATCCTCCCACCTCAGCTTCCCAAGGATCTGGGACTACAGGTGCATGCCACCATGCTGGGGTAATTTTGCTTGTTTTTTTTGTAGCAATGGGGGTGGGGTTGGTGGGTGGGTCTCACTATGTTGCCCAGGCTGGTCTCAAACTCCTATCATCAAGTGATCCTCCTGTTTCACCCTCCTAAAGTGCTAGGATTACAGGTGTGAGCTGCTATACTCGGCCAATAGTTACTCCTTTTTAAGGAGCTGATAGAACTTCTAGTTTGACCAAAAGACCCAGGGTGTTGGACTCAAGGTTTTCTTATCATCCATCTACCCATCTAGCCAACTGTCCATTTCTATTTACACGAGCACTTGCCATTTTCCCGGTGCTGTGCATGGGATTGGGGACATTCACAAGCAAGTAATATAAACAGAGTGTGACAAATGGTTTTTAAGTGGAAGCCCACTGTAACATCACTCTGTTGCTCTTTTGGCTGAACCCCAAACCGTTTTCGACCCGTTCCTTTCTGTGCTTTCTTGTTTGAAGACTCAGTCTATTATTTTTAGAATCCTATTGTTTGCTTTTGCAGTTAACAAAAATTTTCTTGAAGTACAAAATCTTTACCACTATATTGTGTCTGTATTATCTCTCTCATGAGTTCAGACAAATGCTGGGAGCCCGTTTTAGTGTAACATGACATTGAATGAGACATTTTTTGTTCCTTGTTTCACCTGGGGCCTCAACACTGAGAATATGTGACAAGTCTCTATATTCTAGAGAAGAGTATATCATGTATGTAGGACAAGGTAAGAGACTGTGTTTGCCCAGGGACCTTTATTCAGTTTGTCACTCATTTCAAAGGTGTGTGAGGGAGGCTGGGGGTTGATTGAAGAAGTTAGAGGCTGTGTGTGAGTGGAGCTTATCTCTATTCCACACTTCCCTCAGGATGCTTGTTAAGAAGTAGAAACACATCCAGCTGTAGTCCCGTGAGTAGAGGAGAACTTAGAATAAAAGTGCATGGCAAATCTGGGCAAAGGACCCTCAGAGTTCAGAGGGCACAAAGCCAGCTATCTGATACCTACCTGGATATGTCTAAAGTCTGTAGGCTGATAATTTCTGTGAGGACAGAAAGGAGAGAGAGAGTTGCTATAGGAGTGGCTTGAAGTTTGAACACCCATCTCAGTACATGAGTGAATTTCCAGTACTCCGGAAGGGACCCCTCTCAAGAAGACTCCCTGCCTAGGATAGAGTTCCATGTAGGTGCCTGTGAGGGGTGATTACCAGGAGTAGAGGTGGCAGATGGTTTTTGGAGAGTGCATCTCCACAGCAGGGGAGAGAAAAGTGGGAAGTTCCCAAAGGAGGCTCTGGTCTGAGTATGTCCCTCAAAATTTATATGTTGAAACTTAGTCACCAAAGTGATAGTGTTAAGAGGTAAAGCCTTTAGGAGATGATTAAGTCATAGGGCAGAGACCTCATAGAAGAGATCAGTGCCTTATGACAGAGTTTGAAGGGGGTGAGTCTATTCCTCTGTCCTTTCTGCCACATGAGGACACAGCCTTCATCCCCTCAGTACAAGGCAACAATCAAGGTACCATCTTGGAAGCAGAGACCAAGCCATCACCCAGACACCTGATGACACCTTGATCTTGGACTTTCCAGCCTCCAGGACGGTGAGAACTAAATTTCTGTTTTTTAATAAATTATCCAGTCTCAGGTGTTTTGTCCATTTAGACAGTCTCAAAGGGCTAAGACAGTGGGTCACTGAAAAACATAGCAAAGCATCCTGTGAGAGAAGGAGCTAGATTTTGTGTATATGCTACATCACCAGATTACAAGTACATGGTCAAGGAAAGGCCTTTTTCCCCTTACCTCTGCTCCTTCACTTCTACCCACTTTGGAGTAGTCAGAGGCAGCATAATGATTAGGGGATAAGAGTAGAAGAATAAAGTGGAAAAAAACTAAAGCAGCCCATGCCCCACCCCCTTCTACAGGTTTCCTGAGTCACATGCATGCTTTGAGACAATAGCCATCTTGGAATGAGATGAGTGATTGTATCTTTGCTTTTAGGCTATACTGGACTCTAGGATCTGCAGATTCATTGGTGGAAATGGATAAAGTTAAATCTTGGCTTAGATCTTACTAAGGGGAGCTCATTCAATGTACCCGGTATGGTTTTGGTAACACTGTTTCTCTTTCTCTTAATCTGAGTGCTCTGTTGTCTTATGACTGCTGGGTCCTTTGTTGCAATTGGTATTTAGCATGGAGTAGAGATGGGAGATGCATGCTGAATTCCTTTCTTTGGAGGGAGGGGCTGAATTCTGAATGAAAATGGATTTAATGATTAGGTATAAAAGTGGGCATCATGATAAATCCTTCTGGCATCCTTCAATATCCTTCTCTGAGTATGATAGGTGATAGGTTGCTTTTCTACAGCCATGTCATGGCCAATATTTAGAAGACCTGCAAGAAAGTCCAGGCTGTCTGAATCCTCCGACAAGGAAAGCTAGAGGAAACTGTATTATGTGGGGGGAATCTCATAGTAGAAATCAAGGCAAAGAAAGATAAGGACTTGAGCTTAGGCTGTGGCAGGGTAGGAAAATAATTGCAGATGGATTAAAGATAAAATTAGACATGATATGAAAGGAAGACCAGCTGGGAGGCAGCCTCCCATCTCACTCAGTGCCAACACTATCCAGCTACTAACCAAACTTATTTCCTTGGAACCATCTTAAACTATTAATTCTTCCATACAACTTCATATTCTTGATCAGACATCCTGGGGACATTCCTAGTTTTAGCACTGGAAGTCTCATGTTTCAGTAAGCCCTTCAGTCCTGGGCAAACAATGATTGGTCAGCCCCTCCAATCAAGTAAGAAAAAGTTGTCATAGAAGTTTTCAGAGAAAAATTACAGAAGAAAACAGTATATAAAGGGTGGCGCCTGTGGCTCAAAGGAGTAGGGCGCCGGCCCCATATGCTGGAGGTGGAGGGTTGAAAGTCAGCCCCGGCCAAAAACCGCAAAAACAAACAAACAAAAAACCCCCCAAAAACCAAACAAACAAAAAAATCACTATATAAGGATTGGACATAGGTGACCATGATTCACTAGATTGCAAGAAAAGGTTAAGGCTTAGAAAGCCTGACTACTCTATAAATAAATTACTATAGCCTATAATGGCTCAGTGAAGAATTGGGTCGGCAAACCCTCCTTCTTCGTGTCTTGGTCCACAATCTCTGACTGAAAACCCTGAATTTGCAACTTTGAAACCACATCCTCAACCAATGATTCTGTATGCACAATCTCTGTGTTCCTTATTTGCGTCAGTAACCTTGCAACTCTGAGAAGAATACTAATTCTTTTTTTTATTGTTGGGGATTCATTGAGGGTACAGAGAACCAGGTTACACTGATTGCATTTGTTAGGTAGATTCCCTAGTATAATTGTTTCCCGCCCCCAAGAGGTGTGTCACACACCATGATCCCCCATCCCACTTCCTCCTTCCCTCTCCCCTCTCCTCCATTCTAATTCTAAGACTAAGGCTAACGCTAATGCTAGTGGTGCTGGTGCCGGTGCTGGTGCTACAGATAATGGTAGTTCCAGTACTAATACTATGATGGATACTAACAATAATGTTGTACGAGCACTAAGACTAATAGAACATATGCAGCTAAAGGAGAAGTTAATCAAACTTTGGTATTAATACTATCATAACTTAATAATAACTTACTTTACTAGTAAGTAATAACTTATGGAATAAGTTATAAGTCAGTAATAACTTACAGAGTCAACATGTTAAGGTATCCAAGTTTTACTGATATTTGTTCTCTGAGGTCTTTTAATTGTTTGGGAGAATCTCACATCTTAAACTTGACTGTAATTCAAATACTTAGGATTCAATAATTTAAGTCTATAATCACTCTTTAAATATTTGAAGAAATCTGATGAATTAAATCTAGAAGTTTAGACTTTGTAAGGAAAATTTAGATGCTCAGTAAAATTTTAACTGTTCGATTTGAAAATCTGGCTGGCTGGTATTTAATGGATCAAGAGAATGGTGTTTTATTTTTTACATTAATGCAAATTAATGCAAAAACATTTAGAAATAAAATGAGATTTAAAACTTCACTACTACTTGCCTTTGCAAATAGTGACCTAACTAGACACCCTGCTTGCTGCCCCGTTTCCTTCGGCCACATTCTACATTAAAGCTAAATGAATCCTTCTACATAGCATTCAAAAATTTCAGAGCCAAAGATTGTGGCCTGAGTGAAAATATTTGTGTGCACTGTGGTAGATGGAACTCCTCTCCCCCCAGTGTCTATGCCCTAATCCCTGAAACCTGTGAGGATGTTACATTATATGGCAAAAGGTACTTTGCAAATATAATTAAGGTTATGGGTCTTAAATTAGGGAGATTAGTCTGAATTATCCAGGTGCATCCAATCTAATTGAGGGATTCAGGGATAGAGTTGGGGTGAGGGTTCGCAAAAAGGAGAGGAGGCCAGTTTGGGGGTTAAGGAGAGATTTTATTGAGAAGAAAAGAGCAGAAAGCAGCATCTGACCAAGAGCCAGCTCTCTGCTTACAGGTTCAAGAGGCTTTTATTAACCTTATCAGTGTCACTGGGATATGGAGAGGGTTGGGAGAGATGAGAGGAGTCATTCTCTTCTGCAGGGTGAAAATGTGGGAGGGAGTTGTGAGGGGTGAGGAGAGTCCTTCTTTTCTGCAGAGTGACTGATCTTTACCCCAGAGTGCTGGCCAGGATTGGGGTAGGGAATTGTTTGTTGTGATGTTTCCCAGGCACTCTGGTCTTGAAGCATTCCAGGTGAGTGGGGAGGGGTTGCTGTGATCATGTACGTTGGTTTCTGGCCTGCTTTCTCTCACTAGCTGTGCTCTTGTCAGGGCCACGAGAATCCATTTCCCATAACTCCTCACTTTTTATTTTAAAGAATGAGGGTGACAGAATATTCTGGAACTGCTTCCTGCTGGACCAGGGTGAAGACTCTTTTAGGGGTATAGGGGGGAGTTATTGGGGTTAGGAAGGTTCTGGTGTTGTCTTGAGTGAGCTTCTTTGAGAAGAAGGACCTGAGTGAAGTGTCAGGTTAAGCTGTGTACTGTGTTTTGAATGAACCAGATTGCAGTTTGTATAAGGAGTGGACCTAGGAAGACACAAAGTAATCAAAAAATTGAACGGGTAAGTAGAGGCAAGACCCAGGAGAACCAGCTTTGTGAGTCAAATTAGGATTGCCAACTGTTTTGTTTTTGTCTTTGGAGATGGCAGCCCATTCAGTTAATTTCTTGGCAGGATCTAGGATGAGTCCGGACTGGTTGACGTAGAAACAGAATTCTTCATCTAAGAACAAGGGGCAATGCCTGTGGCTCAAAGGAGTAGGGCACCAGCCCCATATGCCAGAGGTGGTGGGTTCAAACCCAGCCCTGACCAAAAAATGCAAAAATAAATAAATAAATAAAAGAGCACGCCCTCCTTTCTTTAGTAAAAAGGTCTAAGCCACGTCTGTTTTGTAAGGTTATGGCTGATAAGGAATCTATTTGGTCTTGTAGTTTTTAGAAGGCTCTGAGGTATTTCCTCTAAGCTTTATTATAGGTCTTGTGAGAAAAGTGTTGAGAAGCCCACACCTGAGTCCTTTCCCGATCCCTGTGCCTATTCCCAGGGTGGTGAGGAGTGGGAATACAACTTTTCTGAAAAGTTTTGGATAAGTTTAATTGCTCTGTTGGCTATAATGGTAGGATAATTCCCATACAGGGTGTTTGCTTGGTCAGAGAAGGAGGCTCCCTTCTCTTTGGGATAGGTTAAGTGTATGGTGGATGTCTTCCAGACATAACCTGGAGCTGGTACAGCAAGAGAAAGGGACAGGTAAATCCACAATTGCTGCAATAAGGGTGACAAGAATTAGTTTAGTAAGTTTTGTGTAAGATTGACTGTGTTGAGCAAATATTGAGGTTATTAAATATCAGGGAAGTTTAAAGAGATTAAAGAAGGTATTAGGGTAAGAAGGAAGGCAGTTCTAACCAGAGAGTTAAGTCCTGACATGAGAAATAAATAGTCTCCCTGGAAGTAAAGGTCCCAGAGAGGTGTCAGAAGGTCTTCCACAGTTGGAGGAGGGTTGGGGGTAATTATAGATAAGATAAAATCATACAGTTGTCCCAGAGAGGGCATGAAATATCTGAGGTTGGTTTAGGACTCAAAGCTGTGAGATTGGTTTAGAACTCATGGCTTGAGGGCTCGTGGAGGTAAACTTCCTCTTCTAAGATCCAGGACAAGTGAATGTGAACTGGGGAAGGAAGGGTAGACTTCCACTCTTGTTTGGTAATCTCTTTTGGTACCTTTTTAAGTCTGGAAAAGTGTATCCATGAGTTGATGCCCTGTAGCCTGGTTGCTATGAGGGTAGTAAAGAGGACTAAAAAGGGGCCATCCCATCTTGGGGATAGGAGTTTAGGTTGGAGGGTTTTGAGATATACCCAATTGCCTGGCTGGAGGGGGGGACTTCTTTACAGAGGTAAGATAGTATCAGCTATCTGTCTCAATGAGACTCTGATAGAGGCGAGGTTAACGAGGTAATCTCCCAAAGGGGAAGGGGCTAGAGGTAAGTTTCCCAGGATAATTAGCCTGCTGTACATTAGTTCAAGCAGGCTGAGGGAGTGGGGTTTTCTTGGACTAATGTGTAGCCGCATTAGGGCAATGGGGAGGAGGTCTATTCAGCTTTGTTGTGTTTGCATCATGAGGCAAGTGAGGTTTGTTTTAATAAGTCCATTGATTTTTCTACCTTCCCTGAGCCTTGGGATCAGTAGGGTGAATGTAATTTCCATTGTCTGTCAAGGCCTTGGGAGACTTCTTGTGTTATTTGGGAAATGAATGCTGGGCCATTATCTGACTGGAGAGTGGTGGGGAGACCAAAAGGAGGGATTATTTTATTAAGAAAGGCTTGAATGGCAATCTCTACCTTTTCACGGGATGAAGGGAAGACTTCTATCCACCCTGTAAACATGTCTACAAATATAAGGAGATACTTTTGGCACTTGACTGGATGTGTGTGTGTCTAAAATCAAGTTGCCAATTTTGTCCAGGAGTGTCCCCTCAGAGTTGGTGAGGATGTGTAATGAGGGGTTTGGGGTGAGTTTGGGGACTAGTTCGTGAACAGGTCATACAAGAAGTAGTGACTTTACTTAGGTCCTGAAAGAGTTGGGTGATGTATGAACAGACTTAAAAGGCGGGTCAGAGGTCAGGGTCCAATATGAATTTTGTTATGTACAGACATTAAGTTGGAAGTGGCCGATTGTTGAGGAAGTATGATTTTATTATTTAGGATGTATCAGCCTTTATGTAGGGTGGTTCCTTTTTCTTTTAAGTGAGTATTTTCTTTCTTTCTTTCTTTCTTTCTTTCTTTCTTTCTTTCTTTCTTTCTTTCTTTCTTTCTTTCTTTTTTTCAGGAAGAGCAGAGGCAACTGCCTTTATTGGGGGTCACAAGCCAGCTGATTTCAGTCAAAGGCCACACACTTGATCTTGAAGTCACCATCAGCTGCCATGTAGTTGATGGCCTCCAGGTTGAGGTGGTTAGGGAATTTGAATGTGTAACCATCTGGCAGCTTGACAGTCAGGTCTGCCTGGTCAAGGCTGATGCATACCCACCTCCGCGACACTTCCAGGCTGGAAGGGAAAGGCAGCCTCCCGCTGTTCAGCTGCCCAGGCCCCGCCGTCCTTGCTGTTGCACACGATAGTATTGGCATCCCCGTGGGCATCGAAGCAGGGGTTGAAATGCAGGCACAGGTTGTTGCTGTCTTTGGCCAGGTTCAGCACAAACCTGGCGTTGGGGGCCACCTCGTCCTGTACTCTGAGGCACTCCCCAGGTTTGAGATTCAGGTTGCTGGCGACCAGCCCACAAACCATGATTGAAGCAGGAGGATGTTTGAGGACCCGTGCACCAGCCGTCTGCAGATCTGAAGACTCCACCCCCTTAAGTGAGTATTTTCTTGGGGGATGTATTGTGGTGTCAGAGTGGGTAGAGGGGTAAGATGGGTTGGGAAAAGGAAAGAGAGGCTTGGGATTTGGCTTCTACATCCACGTTGTGATTGCCTTTGGTAATGTCTGAGGTAAGTTTTTGATGTCCCCTGTGGTGTAAGACTGCTACATTGGTGGGGAAAGTAATGGCTTTTGGTAATTTGAGAATAATAGTTTTGTTGATAATAGGGGATCCCCGGGTGGTAAGGAATTCATATTTTTTCCATAGAGGTATGTGAGAATGAAGGATGTGAAAAGCATATTTAGAGTCTGTATATATGTTGATGCTTTATCCCTGTGCCAGTGTTAAGACACGGATAAGAGCAATGAGTTCAGCCTATTGTGATGTGGTTCCCGGGGGTAAGATGCTGGACTCAATAACAGATGTAAAGGAGACGACCACATATTCTGCTCTAGTGGTGTTTTTAACTCAAGAGGAGCTGCTGTCTATGAACCAAGTTGTTGCTGATGGAATGGGTGTGTCTTGAGAGTTAGGGAAGGGATGTAAGAAATGAGAAAGAATATCTGGAGTGGCCAAAGTGTGGCTGAGTTGAAAGAGGTGCCAAGGATGTAGGGAGACATTTGGGTTTTCTAGAAGGGTGGTGTAAAAGACTTGTAGGTGGGCTGATGACATGATTGTTATTGCCTGGTGTAAGTTAACAAGCCCCGAAGGGAATGGGAAGTATAGATGTGGAGGAGCTGAGTGAAAGTGAATTTGCAGCTTTCCTGGATTAAAAGTGAATCTGCTGCTAAATGCAGAGTCAAGAAGGTCATCCTTTAATTGTTTTGTCTAGTTGTTTGGAAAAGCAAGCCATGGGAAGATGGTTAGTTCCCTTGGTTTGAGTGAGTAAGCCAAGGGCAAATTCCTGACAACCGTCAACACAGAGGAAAAAGGTTTTGGAGGGATTGGGAGGGAAAATGGATGAAACTTAAAGTAGGGCACTTGAGCTTCATAAATGTTTGAGAGAGAGAGGGCTCCACGAGTAGGGATTTGTTAGGATCCCCAGTGGCTGCCTGGTATAGTGGCTTAGCTAAAATGCCAAAGTTGGGAATCCACAGGTGGAAGAAATTAGCCAGGCTGATAAAGGATAGAAGACCTGTTTTAGGGGTGGGGAGGGGTAAAGTGGCAATAAGTTAGTTTCTTTCAGCAGTTAAGCTCTCAGTAGAAGAAGGAAGAGAGATACCAAGTTAGGAGACCTGGGTTTTGATTAATTGAGCTTTTTTTGGATGAAACCCTGTAGCTCAGATTCCCAAGGTGGTTTAGGAGAGAGATGATATCAGAGACAGAAGCTGTGAGAGAAAGGCTGCAAAGGAACAAGTCATCAACATAGTGGATAACAGACAATGACACTGGCTTGAACTTTTTGAGATCTGAAGTTAAGGCTTGGCTGAAAAGGTGGGGGCGATCTCTAAACCCCTGGGGGAGGACTATCCAGGTTAGTTGTTGAGTTAATTGGGTATCTGGGTCAGTCCAAGTCAAGGTGAATTAAGTCTTGGGAGTTGGAGTGGAGAGGTAGTGAAAAAGGTGTCTTTTACATCTAGTACTGTAAAGTGTGTGGTCAAAGGAGGTATAATAGTGGAGCATATAGGGGTTTGCGATGACAGGAGTTATGGGGACAGTGGCCTCATTGACTGCCCTCAGATTTTGGACTAGTTGAAAGGAGCTATCAGGTTTAGTTAGGGACTGCTAGGATAGGAATTTTGCATTGGGAGGAGGTAGGTCAGAGAACGTGATTTTTTTTTTTTTTTTTTTTTAGTAAATGGTTCATAACTGGTTGAAGTCCCTTTATAGCATGGAGTTTAAGGGGATACTGAGGTTGATTGGGGGAGACATGAAGAATTAGAAGAGTAATCATAATGGGTTGATGTTGTAGAGCGATTGAGGAGGTAGAGGTGTCCCAAACTTTAGGATTGACTTCACCTAAAGCTTCTGAGAGAAACATTTGTGTAGACAGGGGAGAAGCCTTTGAGGAAAGTAACAGAAGTGCAGGGAGCTGAGAGGCATCACTGTTTTCGGGTGATGGGTATAAAGTAAAAGTGGCTCTGAGTCTAGATAGTAGGTCTTGGCCAAACATGGGAGTGGGGCATTTAGGAATTATTAGGAAAGAATGGGAGAATGTGAGGTATTCTAATTGGCAAGTTAGAGGTGGAGTTTTAAGTGGGGGTAAAGGGGATTCCATTGAGCCCAACCACAGAAATGGAAGAGGAGAGTAGTGGCCCTGAAAAAATCAGGCAGTACCAACTATGTAGCCCCCATGTCCAGGAGGAAGGAAATTCTCTTATTGGCAACCAGAAGACAAACCCAGGGCTCTACAATAAGATGGTAACAGTGGGGGCCTGAGAGCCTGGGCCCCTTCAGTCTTCCGTATCTAGTTCTAGGAGTTCAGGCAGCTTGAATCCCAACTCAGTCACTGTCTTGGAAGGGTACTGCCTGATTTTTTCAGGGCCATTACTCTCCTCTTCCATTTCTGAAGAGATTCAAAGCTTAATGGGGACTCAACTCAGGGCTGCTGGAGTGGGCCATGGGAAAGCATGAGAAGAAATATGGGCCTCCTCTGGAAGTTAAGACCAGACCCTAAGCAAGGGAATAGAGACCTTTGTCCTACGACCATAAGGAGCTGAATTTAGCCAATGACCTGAATGAGTTCAGAAGCAGATTCATCCTGAGACCCTGTAGGAAGGAATGAAACTTCACCATGCATTGACTTCAGTCTTATGAGCGCCTGCACTGAGGACCTCTTGAGCCACACAGCTATTGGTATAGGGTGTTAATATTTCAGAGTTAATATTCAGAGTAATAGAGGCAGCATCACAAAAAGCAGAGACCACCAGATGCTGACATCTAACTTGGCAACTGTATATATTAGGAACTGGAAAGTGCTATTTCCCATAAGTAAAATAATGGGTCATTAGTCCCTGACAAGTGAAAACCCATTACTTAGAATTTATGAATTGATAATTCTATTTATTGCAAGGATATGATGACTCATTCTTTTCCTACCCAGAAAGAAAGCAAGTTTTTCCCTCTTGTGATTTCTGTTGAATATGTTTTTGATTGCCCAGTCAGCTGAAGAGAGTCTGTTTCCCTTTTCATCATCTACAGGTATGTCTCACTTTATGCTCTAGGTAGGGTGCAGAAAAATGATGCATGAATTAAATTTCTGAATATGGAGGCATATTTTAAGGGCACAATGAAAACACCAGGAAGAAAGCTTGTGGCAAATGATTATTGCTAAGGCCTTGTTCTTTCACCACTAGTCAGAGTAATGTTTCAGAGAGAGCTCCCATATTCTTGCAGGCTGCCTTAACTCTTTTATGAGATAGAAGAATGAAAAAATGAATACGTACATTCATTAAATTTCTGATCTTGTACAGAAATGAAGTCTTTAGCACAAGAACATATGAAAAGCTTCCATCCTATTTTTTAATTTTGCAAACTTTTAACATTTTATTTTCTGTGTTAGTTCAGCATGTAAAAGGACAAAGTTGATTAAGTGCTAATGTGCATTAAAATTTCTCATTTGGCTTACACAATTATGGAAATTGAGAAGTCCTATGATATACTGTCTGCAAGTCAGAGAACCTGGAAGCGAGTGGGGTAGTTTAGTCTGAGTCTGAAGGCCTAAGAGCCAGGAGCTCTAATGTTCAAGGGCAGGAGAAGATAGATGTCCCAGTTCAGGAAAAGAAGTGTGCCATACACCCTAACATTGTGCTCATTAAGTGGGAGCACACCTATCTTCCTCCCTCCTCCCCTCTCCCTCATTTCCCTGCCCCCCCTTGAATTGATTTGAGTTTTTCTCTTATGTGGGTGTGTATTAGATTGTCTACTGGCTTCATATGAGAATGGACTACATTGGATTCTTGCTCCCCCATTCTTGTGATACTTTACTAAGAAGAATGTGTTTCAGCTCCATCCAGGTTAATACAAAAGATGTAAAGTCTCCATTTTTTTAATGACTGAATAGTATTCCATGGTGTACATATACCACAGTTTGTTAATCTATTCCTGGGTTGGTGGGCATTTACTGTATATACTCGAGTATAAGCCGAAAAACTCGGCTTATACTCGAGTATATACGGTAGGTTGTTTGCACATTTTGACAATTGTAAATTGAGCTGCAATAAACAGTCTAGTATAAATGTCCTTTTGATAAAATGATTTTTTTTCTTCTGGGTAGATGCCTAATAACGGGATTGTGGGATCAAATGGGAGGTCTAACTTGAGTTCCTTGAGGATTCTCCATACTTCCTTCTGTGTTAGTTTGCAGCTGTGTTAGTTTGCAGTCCCACCAACAGTGTAAAAGTGTTCCCTTCTGTCCACATCCACACCAGCATCTGCAGCTTTGAGACTTTGTGATGTGGGCTTTTCTCACTGGGGTTAGGTGGTATCTCAGGGTGGTTTTGATAGTGCAAACACTTTAGAAGGGTTAGATTTAGAAGCTGGGGCAATGAAATTGTAGGCAAAGCCAATGTTGCTGTCAACAATGTTGTAATTGACCGAGTCAAAAGATATGGGCTGTGCTAAGAATTTGACATCCTGGGAGAGTACTGGTCCCTTCACCTGCACCTCTTTGCCCTAGGACTTTACTAACCTTGTTTTCCTCGTTGGTTAAAAGGGGGGCAATGATATTATTTTTTAAGGCAGTTGTTAATGTAAAATTCTCATTAATGGGTGCTGTTGTTGTCTGAGGCAAACTCTAAGATTTTCCCTTAGACACTGAGAAGACAGAGGAAAGAGTGAAAATGACTCAATAAAGGAGTAGATAAAGTCAAAGGAGAGCCGTGGATTTATTTTGTCATTATCCTTGACACCCTGGGAGTCTAAGGATGGCCTGAAGAGGTAGTAGCACTGCCAGACCTTTCCTAGCAGTCACAGCCTTGTGTTTGTGAGCTCCAACTGGTCCCCACAGATGGTTGCTTGTCATCTGCTGTGGGTGCGCACACAGGCTTTTAGCGAAACACTTGGTTCAATCTGCTTTTAGAATATGATTTCTCTTGCCAGTCTGTCTGCTTGGTATAATGTGACTTTATGAAAAGCAAAATGAAAATTCTCATTTCTTGAAAATCACCACCCAGAGATGGCATTTATTCTGATGGAATGGCTAGAAGAAAGAAAAAGGTTGGTATTAAAGAGAAATAATGAATGTGACTAGGAGCTCTGCACTCTGTATTAACAGTGGCCACTGTCCTCAATAACAGTGACATTTAAGGAGGCTCTGCTGCTCTTTTTATCTTCCACCTTATATTGACTGTAAAGTCTGCCCTACACCTGAAAATACCAAAGGCAAAAAAAAAAAGTGACTTTAATCTGAAGATTATAAAATTGAAAGCAGTGCATTAAAAAAATTAGGGGATGCATTTCTAGTGTTTTCTTGGATTTGTCATCTGAGAAGGTGAAGTTTAGGTATTGTACAGAGGTGTGAGCAGCACGTATGGATTAGTAGGCATGGAAAGAATCATCACATTGATTATAAACCCTACTACATGGTGACAACAGGCAAACTGTATGTATGATCCTGGGCCACCTGCTTAAGAGCTACCTGGGGGGCTTTTGACAAATGTCAAATCCAGGGCTCTGTCCTAGAGAGTTACAGTGCAGTGGGCCTAGTATTAGGTCTGGGAAATTGTACTTTTAAATACAACTCTGAATGGTTCTACAGCTTACCTAGATTTAGTACAAGGATGAGTGATCCCCTAGGACTAAGCCAAATATCTTTGGCCAAGTGTGATTTATTGGCAATCAAAAGTAGGTTAAGAGAACAGTGAGGTTTTTGGAGAAAAGTTACAGATTCCAGAGGAAGGATACCAGCTAGCAATTCTTGAGTACTTATTTCAGGTTAGCTACTGTTCTAAGTGCTTTACAGAGAGTAATCCTCAGCATTTATTTATTTGCTTATTTTTAGCAAATGAGGAAATTGAAGTCTAAAAAGCTTAGGCAAGTTGCCCAAAGACATACAATGTTGTTGGAGTGACATTTTGATCCCAAGTGTGTGTAATTCCCCAGTTCAAAGCCCAAGGAAAAAGAGAATTTCCTCCCTTTCTCCCAAAAAAGACACATGATTTACTTTGAAAGAAGTTAGATTTATTTACATACAACTGCAAGAGATTGACAGAGGGAGAGATGGTGAGTTTTAGTTGCTGTAAAAATCCTCATTATGTTTGGGAGGCTGAATCTTATTAACTGTGGGCCAAACAAAGAAACTTATTCCTGGGGAAAAATTATAATCAGTTATTAAACATTTGTGTGATTAATTTTGTTTGGTTTACACCAAAGGCCAGTGTATTTTCTGGATATGGTCTTAAATGTAGTAAATCGATGTTTTAAATATAATACTAGCTGTATAATTTTATTCTGCTTTGTTAGCTTATGATAGGACAATAAAATCTGACAATGGAACAAAAGACTCTCCTTGGGGTGATATTTTTATTGTCATAAAAATGTCATAGAGATTAAGGGGCCAGCTGAGTCCTTATAGTTTCTCAGGGACTATATGCATTAAAAAATGCATATGTTATTTCCGAAATAAAACACTGGCTGTGATTCCTGCTATAATGTTCTTTTTATGTGAATTTGCCAAATAAAAAGTCATGAATTATCCTAATTCCCAGAAATCATCTTCCAAAAGGCTCACGTGTGGCTGCATCGCCTCCTGGGTTCTGCCTCCCAGCAGACAGCACATCTGTCTGTGGACGCGCTTCCGCCTGAGGCCTCCCACAGTTCAGGCTCCCTCCAGGGTGCCTCAGTTCCTGGTCCCTGGCTCACCACCACCTCACTTGGACCCTCCAGTCCCAGGGAGGGAGTGGCATCCTACTGAAGCTTGGCCCCATTCCCCAGCCCTCCTTGCTCTTCTCAGGGTTACAGTTAGTTTCAACCAGTGGGAGAGCAGGCAGGACACTGCAGGGTGGGAGAAGTGTGTTCTTCTGTCTTTACTGTGTTCATACATAACCCCTTCTCCCAGTCACCTTTGCAGGATGGTCCCTGACTTTCCTTGTCTTCTTTTCATCTAAAAAAATCTTAAAAGACTTAATGTTTGACTGCTTTTCCTTCCTCACCAGCCGCTCTGCCAACTGCCCCTCTCATTGAATGTGCACCGGGCCGAATTCTCACCAACTTCCTCGTCACCCAACTCTAGGATGTTTCCTCAGACTTCCAAAGTGTTCCACCATGTCAACCATCTCCTCCTTCCTAAAATCTCTCCTTTCATCTCTGCTGACTCTCCTGTATCTGTTGATTCCTTTATGGGAGTGGCTCTTCAAACCATTTCAGCTTTAGGTCTTCTCTGGAGCACTGGACACTTCATCTAATGTTCCTCACACATTTCACACATTTTCCTTCAGACTGAATCTACTGGCTCACAAGGAAAGCTAATTGGTCTAACTTAATCTCTGCTGAAACCCCAGTGCCAGACAGAGGGTGTTCAATAAATATTTTGTTGAATGAATGAAGGGAATAATTGTTTTCTGTAAGATGATGAGAATTTGCATGCACTAATATATAGTGCTTAGCAAGATCTCTGGCCTATATCATGTGATCCATGAAGTATGTAGGATAAGGAAGGAGGGGCAGAAGTTGGAACTAGAAAAGGTAGGTTGAAAAAGATAGAAAAGATCTTATAAAGAGGGTGACCATAAAATTTGTTATCTAAGGCAGAACTTTTGCGATTGAAAAGGAGTACTATTAATATTATGCTTGGAGAAAAATCATCATTTAGGACTGCTTTGGACGAAGCAGGATATGTAGGCATCCTAGTCACAGTAGGTTTTACCGTATAGACTCAAGTATAAGCCGAGTTTTTTCGGCGCAAAATTTGTGCCGAAAAACCTGAACTCGGCACAAATTTTGTGTTGAAAAAACTTGGCTTATACTCGAGTATATAGGTACTTCATTTTGTAGGTTCTGGGAGGCTCTGAAGGGTTCACTCTCATCTCTGGAGCCACTTTTATCATTAGTAGTCTGCTTTCCACCATAAGATCATACCTCTATCATTTACTAGTACAATTCTCTATGATCTTTTTTCTAACTCCTCGAACTTTCCTTCGTCTGTGTTTCTGAACTCATCCCCAGCTCACCAATCTTCAAAAAGTATTAGTAGAATGGCAGGCATGTTCTGTAATGAGTGATGTCACTGGGGACATGGTAGAGACTCAGACAAATCAGAAAACTGATGGTGCACCAAAAGAGGTTCATTAGCTCCAGTGTGTTGTAACCATGTAAGAGTAGTTTCTCTTTGCTCTATATTTGCATCCAAATATGAAATGTATGTATCAATCGGAATCATCTCAATTATCATGCAATAACAACTCCCAAATGTGCCTGGTTAAAACAAGTTTATTTCTCACTCATGCCACATGTTTATTGTGTGTTGGCTACAGGTCTTCCCAACACTGTTCTCACTTAGGGACCCAGCTGAAAGATCATCTGGAATATGTCAGTCATTGTGGCTGAGGGAAAGAGCCATTTATGGCTCCTAATGCTTCTACCTGAAAATGACAAATATTATATCTGCTTACATTTTATTGACCAAGGTAAATGGCCTGGCTGTACCTTTAGTGGGGCAGAGCAATGCCACCATGTGCCAAGAAGCTTTAGTGCATAGCGTTAATGACAGCCCCTATATGTGTTGGATGAGTAGTCAGAACCCTTTTCTAGGGATGCCAATGATGGTTCCATTTAGCTTGAAAAAATCTCTCTATACCAAGTCTTGAAAGGCATTCAAATGAATCACTGCCATAAGCAGACACACATTTATAAAATACTAAGATTTCCTCCCGTAATGGAATATCATATTTCCAATATTTTAACAAATTTGCAATCTTGCATTGTATTAATGCGATTGAAATTTTGCAGAGGAATTTCCCTCTTAAGACTTTGAACACCTTCCCTGTTTTTTGACATTATGTGTACAAATCATTGTATTTATGGAAAGAGCTAAAACATACATGTCTATAATTAGAACTCTTTTAATTTTACACAGACCATTAAAAGTAACTTAAAACATGAGTAGTTGAAAGAAACAAAAACAATGGTATTTGCATATAGATAGAGCTTGGAGTAAAAAATTCTTCAGTGTGATTTTGTAGGCACAACATACATTATGCTCAAAGGCATAACTCTCTCTGCCAGAAGCAAATGCTGCTCAATCCCCACAAGTGTTTGAGACTCTGTGATGTTAAAAGGTCTAAGTAATTTTTTTGGCATCAGTCTGCACTTCATGTGTAAAGATGTACTCTTCTAAATATGATTTGTTCTCTTTCCTCCTGTTGGCAACTGATTATGAAGAGGGTGAAGATCTGCAAAGATATGGCAGGGGTCCTTGGGCCAAATCTACCCCACTGCATGGTTTTGTAAATAAAGTTTTATTGGAACACAGCCATTCTCATTTGTTGACATGTCGTATTATATATGGCTGTTTTTGCACTATCAAGGCAGAGTTGAGTAGTTGTGACAAGACCGTATGGCCTTCAAAGCTGAAAATATTTACAATCTTTCCCTTTATAGACGATGTTTGTTGACCCTGCTTTTAAAGTCTTTCTCATCTGCAGAGAAGGGTCTATGTATAAATTGTATACTTATATATAAAGTTTTGCCTGGGTGCAGTGGCTCATGCCTGTAATCCCAGTACTTTGGGAGACTGAAGCTGGAGGATTGCTTGAGCCCAGGAGTTTGAAACCTCCCTGGGCAACATAGCAAGATCCCATCTCTACAATAAGTAGAAAAATGATCCAGGTGTGGTGGCACATGTTAATTGTCTTAGCTACTGGGGAGGCTGAGGCAGTAGGATCACTTGAACTTAGGAATTAGAGGCTGCAGTGAACTATGACGATGTCACAGCACTCCAGCCTGGGTGACAGTGAAACTGTCTCTAAAAAAAGTTTTGTAAAACCTCTTAACCATGTATAGGACATGATGTTATAGCACATCAATTTTATAAGGATTTTAATTATTAATTTTGGTACAGTAAGTAATTTTCTTCTCACTCTTCCTGTTTTCCACACAACACCTCTACTTTCACAGGAAACTCAAAAGGGGGTGCCTGTGGCTCAGTGGTTAGGCCGCCAGCCACATGCTCCCAGGGCTGGTGGGTTTGAACCCAGCCTGGACCTGCTAAACACACAGGCACAAATAGCCAGGTTTTGTGGTAGGCGCCTGTAGTGCCAGCTACTTGGGAGCCTGGGGCAAGAGAATCACTTGAGCCTAAAAGTTTGAGGTTACTGTGAGCTGTGATCCTACAGCACTCTACTGAGGGCAACAAAGTAAGACTCTATATCAATAAAAAAAAAAAAAAAAAACAACTAGAAAACTAAAAAATGTGTTTGGTTTAGCATTATTTTTTCATCTTGAAATCTGTTTCTCTAGGGCAGGGGTCCTCAAACTATGGCCTGCGGGCCATATGTGGCCTGCCAAGGGCATTTATCAGGCCACAGCTGTGTTTTTGCCACAGCTGCCTGTCCTGCTTAGCAGCCAACTCATCCCAGGCCGCAGTGCACATGTGTGGAATGTGCTCCAACTCTCCGAATCTGCTCCTTCTCTCTGTCTCTCCCTGCCGGGTGTTTTTGCCATCCTGCTTAGCAGCCCACTCATCCCAACCTGCAGTGCGCATGTGTGGAATGTGCCCCACACTCTCCCCACCCCTCCTTCTCTCTGTCTCTCAACTCCTCCTCTCAGTCTCTGGTGTAATCAGAGGAGTCACCAGGTTGCCTGTGCAGAGCCTGCTACTGCTGCCTAAGGACTGAGGTAAGAACGAGTTAGGATTTTTTTTTTTGAAGTTAGGAGGTCTATTTTTTTTTTTTTTTGCAGTTAGTAGCACCTTTTTTTTGCGGTTAAGGGGAGCCTTTTTTTCCTGAAGTTAGGAGGTCTTTTTTTTGCAGATGGGGGCACCCTTTTTTGAAGTTAGAAGAGCCTTTTTTTTTTTTTTTTTTTTTGAAGTTAGATGTGTTTTTTTTTTTATGTTGGGTTTTTGGGTGGGGTTTTTTTTTTTTGGGGGTT
>CAUYPK010128934.1:0-33784 GCA_963574355.1 Loris lydekkerianus
AACTTCTCTAAAGAAGACAGACGCAAAATCTACAAACACATGAAAAAAAGCTCATCATCCTTAATCATTAGAGAAATGCAAATCAAAACTACTTTGAGATATCACCTAACCCCAGTAAGAGTAGCCCACATAACAAAATCACAAAACCAGAAATGCTGGCGTGGATGTGGAGGAAAGGGCACACTTCTACACTGCTGGTGGGAATGCCCACTAATACGTCCCTTCTGGAAGGATGTTTGGAGAATACTTAGAGATCCAAAAATAGACGTGCAATTCGATCCTATAATTCCTCTACTAGGTTTATACCCAGAAGACCAAAATTCACAATATAACAAAGACATCTGTACCAGAATGTTTATTGCAGCCCAATTCATAAATGCTAAGTCATGGAAGAAGCCCAAGTGCCCATCGACCCATGAATGGACTAGCAAACTGTGGTACATGTATACCATGGAATACCTTGCAGCCTTAAAGAAAGATGGCGACTTTACCTCTTTCATGTTTACATGGATGGAGCTAGAACATATTCTTAGCAAAGTATCCCAGGAATGGAAGAAAAAGTATCCAATGTACTTAGCCCTACTATGAAGCTAAACTATAGCTTTCGCATGAAGGCTATAACCCAACTATACCACAAGACTATGGGGAAAGGACCAAGGAAGAAGAAGGGAGGGGGGAGGTTTGGGTGGAGGGAGGTTAATCGGTCGGGCCACATCTATGGTGCATATTTTTATCTAAAAAAAAAAAAAAAAAAACAGATGCCGTGATAACTTGTTCTCCAAGACTTTCTATAATAAATCACATTGGTACATAGATAATTTGCTGTGGCCCAAGGCTTCCAGGTAATCATAGATACACATATAAGGCAGGACATGCCAAGAACTTAGAGATTACCTCCTAGGAGCCCAGGGCAAATCATTACTCTCTCTTTGGGCAAGATTGATTTTTTTACTGCACAGTAGCCAAGATAATTTTTGTTCCAGGGATGTGCTTATTTGGATTCTCCAAATACTCTATCAGTATTCTCAGGTGGTGCCTTGGCTCTTGTTAGCATCTGTGTAAGGGAAACTGGGGTCTGACCTATCACCTGTTCAAACAGACCTTGCAGACTTGGTCCAGTTTTGTGTCTGCCTCCCTTTTCCATGATGTGGAAACACTTCAGAATAAAATCCTCTTTGCCCTCTGAGCATCAGTCATTTCAATCCACTCTCTCATTGCATTGCAGGCAAGGCTCCCAGTGGAAGCTGTATGTCCTGCCCTGTCCCAGACATGTTTTCAGCCACTATGTTGCCTTAGCTGAAGGTGTCCCTAAAGTAGCACCTGAGATAAGAGTTTATGTGCAAGAGTTCATATGAGAGATGATTCCAGGAAACAGGACTGAGTTTTCTGGATGTTTGGGATAGATGAGGGTGGAAATGCAATACAAGAGTATGTTTTCAAGATTGCTGCTGTGGAGAATGGGGAATTAGTCCATGGGGCCCTGCTGGCAAGTCCACAGGATGCCTCCCACCACTGTCTACTTGAGGATGGACAGGGAGCTCTGGTCCACTGGCTGATAGTCCCCTTTCGACTTCACAATCCTGCTGAAACTCACTCTGGTTACAGTCTGGCATTGGGAGAGACCTGGGACAACAGTAAGAGACATTGCTCTTAGAAAACCACAGGCCATATTGGAACACTATTCCAGACACTGCTAAAGCCAGAGAGGTGACCTCAGCTAGCTCTGCTGCAACTACATCACAAATGTTGAAAAATACCAGAATCACCCAGAGAACTAATAAAGAATACAGAAGTCCTGACTGGTAGAAGGAAAGGGCATGGATCTTTGAATCCTATACCAAGTTCATGGGCAACTCTGATACTTACTGATACTTACTTACAAAGTCTGAGTACCACTAAGTGGTACTCCATGCAGACCCTATAGGGAAAAGACAGGCTCACCAGGAAGTTAACTTTGCTGCTATTAACCTGAACTTGTGGTAGGACCAGAGTGGGATTGAGCAGGATCTGGCTTGCCCCTCCGTGCCACAGGCTTTCCAGTCTGCAGCTGTGTGCACATGGTCCCCATATTGTGATTCCTGCCTTCTCCACTAGTAACTTTACGTTCTACTTCACTCTTTCCAATTCTCTTCCTCTGAAGCAGTGATTTTCAACCAGTATGCCATGGGAGGATCTTAGGAGTGCTTCAAAAAATTGTTAAAGATTATTAATTACATTATTTTTGAAAGACGTTCAAAGCACAGGTAAGTATATATATTTTCTACTCTTTTTTGTTTTGATCAACATAATTTAAGTGTGTCCTGGAAGTTTAACTATAGGTTCAGTTGTGTCGTGAGATAAAAAAAAGGTTGAAAAACACTGCTCTAAAGAAAGGAAAAATGGCATTTAGTTTGTTGGAAAGACTCTTAATGAACACATACTATCAATTAACCAATTTGATACACATTTTACAAATGTGATTTCATCTGACACTCAACAGCCCTGGGAAGTAGGTGATGTGATTCAGACTTTTTCAGATGAGAGATCTGAAGGTCAGAGTGATCCCAAGCCATATATCTTCCACGGGCTGAGTGAAAAAAACTATAGTAGATCTTCCTAACTACAAAAATCTCTCCAATCCATCACATTCTTGTCTAGAAAATAAATAGTAACCACCACCTACATTTTCTTTGCCAGAATATTTCTATACTCTCTTAAACATTGAAGGGGGTAGGAGGGGGCATTCAGGTAGGCAAACAGCTTAAGCTGTAGATTTTAGACCAATCGCTCTATGTGAAAAAATAGTACCTGATTACACTTTGACTGAATAGCTTCATTTAATGGGAAAGGCATTTACTGAGGACCTGCTATGACTAAGCCCATTACTAGGGCTTTGTAAATATGTCTTTCCTTTACTGTTCATAGAAATAGGACATCCTTCCTGATCCCACAGAAGAACATATATATCTTCCTGAAACATATAGCCCTAGTACCTCAATTACTCAGAAAACAGATCATCATGGAACCTAAAGGTGGTAAAATGTAGTGAGTTTTTATTCAGATGTCTGCTGGTTTTATTCGATTTGTTTGAATTTCTTTTGGAGCCCAGAATAAGGCAGCATTTACTTTTGACATTTGAAAATTATGAATGAACATCACTTGTTTATTATTCACAGCTTTCCAAATAATTTTTAATTATAAATATACGTACATTTTAAAGTGTTAAGAAGAATTTAAAATATATCTTAGTGTTTAATGGCATTTTAAACCATAATATCTAATGTTTATTTTCATTTTGTATATTCTAATTGTTTCTTTCTCAATTTCCATTAGATTTCATTAGCAAAGGACAATATGATAAGGATAATATAACATGTCTATATTTCCTGCTTCTTGTCTCCAAACCAGCAATTCCATTTTCTCCAGCACTCACACGCCCATAAGAAATTGTTGATCTTTTTCAGAGCTGCTCCAACATTCTTCAGAGCAAATGTACTTATAATAGTCTATTACTTTTTATTCTTTGAATAGACGGCAACATAGTTTTTGACAGCTTATTTTCAACAGCTATGTAGGAAGACATTGTAAAATAGTTTAAAGGCATTTAGTCTGGTGTTAATGATCTGTTTTGACTCTTTCTTGTCTACGGTATCTGATATTTCTGCATCAGCTTCTGCTACTGAAGATAAAGATGACATTTGATAGTTGGGTTCATCCCATGGAAAGTTTAATTTAATTACAGAAGAGTCTGATTTGCTAGATTAAAAGGTCAAGTATTATAAAATTCATTTTTGGTGCAGAGATTTGAGAAGGCTGCCTAGTGCTAAGTTCACAGAGTCAGCAAGGAGCAAGACACTTTAGAAAATGAGGCAAAGTTAAAACTAGTGGCTAATCTCATTGGAGAAGAGACACATTTTAATATATACAAGGTGGTGAATATACCACTTATAACTTATTGTCAGTATTATTTTACAGATTTTGTGAAAGTTCTTTTTTTTTTTTTTTTGAGACAGAATCTCACTCTATCGCTCTCAGTAGAGTGCCTTGACATAACAGCTCACAGCAACCTCCAACTCCTAGGCTTAGGCGATTCTCCTGCCTCAGCCTCCCCAGTAGCTGGGACTACAGGCACCTGCCACAACACCTGGCTATTTTTTGTTGCAGTTTGGCTGGGGCTGGGTTCGAACCTGCCACCCTTAATATACAGAGCCGGCGCCCTACCCACTGAGCCACAGGCACTGCCCAGTTCTTTTTATCAGAGTGACTTGCAAACAACAACACCAACAAAGAAAAAAAAACAAAACAGAAAAGGGCAGAATTTAAGGAACTAAGTTAGGTGTTCTTAGCACAGGGCAATAACTTCACAATTTCTCTTTTTTTTCAACCACTGTATGCTTAATGTCTCCAGACTTTAAAAAATGAAAGTAAAAATACAAAGGTGATGAATTCCAGATAGCTGTTTTGCTCTCAGCTCACAGCCCACGGAGGAGGATGAGCAACAGTAGAAGCCAACACCGGAGAGCAACCTCATTCAGAACACGAAGTGCCTGAGTAATGAGGCCTGTGCCCACGGCACCAGGGTCGACTTGACCAGATGACTTCAAAACAATCTGAAACAGCTGAGTGACTACCTTCTACCAAGGAACAAAGGCTTGCAGAGCTGCAGCTGGGCTGCAAAGTGTATAATCAAGTGTATGAAGGGGGGGGGCGGAATAGCACAAGTGAGAGCCTCTGAGGGATTCACAATTTGACTTCATCCCATAGAACAAATGTTGATCAAAGGACAAAAGAGGATCAAAACTGACTGAAAGATTCCTGGCTAGCGTGCTGCTGAAAAGGGGACCACTTCATTAGACTGCATGGCTGGAGGAATGTGGGAGCAGCTGTTATTGCAGTTCCATTAAAAAGCCCACAGCTTATCATTGGTATTAATCTCATGTCTGCGTCAATACTGTCTTCTCCAGGTGGTGACACAGCACGGACACATCGCACCAGTGAAACTTGATCTTGCCCACCCACGCCAAATCTACTTTTAAAAACTCCAATTATAAAATCAACACATTGATGTCATGTGCCTGGACCTCTGTAATACATTTGATCCAGTGCCTTGCGAAACCTGAATTGAAAAGTGAATACAAATGGATTTGGACAGCAGCGCTACCACATGGATTGAGAACTGACATAAAGACTGCAAACACAGGGTAATGACAAATGGCAGTGCAATCAAGGGGCAGCAGGTGAGTTTTCCATGAGAGGACAGTGTCCAGAGGTCCTCCGTGAATCAGAGCTTGAGGTCATTTTTATCAGTACATGTATTATCTATGAAGGAATGAAGAGCATGTCAATGAAATCCCAGCAGATGGTCAACAGGAGGGACGGTAAATATTAATAAAAGGAAGTCACATTGGGCCAAGGGAAACCAAGAAATAGAGGAGGGGAAAATCAACCAAAAAGTCACTGATATAAGTAAGAGCAAATGATAAGGAGACATTCTTTCCAGACCCGAAGGTTTAGAACACACATGTAGATAAATGTAAACAATCGAGTTTACCTGCCGTTTTATCATCTCCCATGTTTTCTGTTGCTGCTCTAACATTTACCTGAACAAAATAATGGCATAATTTATGGCCAGGAATATTCTTAAATTTGAAAAGCCTTATAAAAGTAATACCCCAAACCTCCTGGTTTTAGGACCTAGCTCTTTGACTATAGGTTAATTTGCATGCTGATTTGCCAGCTGAAAAATCATTCCAAATAAAATCTGTAATCATTTATAGTCAGACAACCAAAGTAAAAGCATAAAGAGAAAAACTGTAATGCAAATTGAGTTTGTATTATTTGTATATGGAACTCGTAATGACTAGTTAACTTTTAATGGGAAGAATAAAAATTTCCTGTCATGATGAAATGAATCAATTAATTTCATATTGATTGTACTTCTATTGCTGACTTTTTTTTTCTGAGAAAGGAGTTGTTCTGAAGTAAAATTAGAAAAATAAAATTGGGGAAAGGACATTTCTGTATCTCAAGAACTTTTGCTCACAAGCAGATTCTTGGAATTTCAGACTAAAAAAGGACCTACAGCTTCTTTGATTCTGACCCTCTTTATTTTGGACAAGAAGTGGACTCCACAGGGAAAGGAGGATCCCCCACTTAACGATGGCGAGGACTGCCAGAGCCCTGCAGCATGCCTGCCTGGAGCCTTCCTGTAACTGTGCATCCCGGAGACCCACTGGAATCTTTCCCTTCCCATGGGATTTCATCAGGCCTGAGATCTCACTTCCCTGTGTCCTTCCAGCCTCTCTGGGGCCAAGTTGAGCAGAGACACAGAGTGCTTTCCCCAGGCATCCACTCTGGTACCCTGACCAAGCCACTGACTGGGCTGGGCCACAGACTGTAGCACCTGTCAGCAGCTCTCTCCATGCTGGGGTAAACAGTGCCGTAAGCCAGAATCTTTCAGAACTTTGAGGGCACCTAATCCCACAGAGCTCTTCATTCCTGCCATCCTTGGCCTCTACCCTATAAATGCACACTGCTGCTGTCATCTGGCCTCTCACGTCCTCACCCTTACTGTTCCCTCTCCTATGACTCAGCTCCCCGTCCCCACTCCATTTCCCTGCCAGCCTCCTGGCTTTCCGTTCACATGTCTCCTCCTCCTTCCTGTTCTGCCTTCCCTCTGTGCTCTGCCTGGTGAAACCTCACACCCCTTTCAAAACTCATCTCAATCGCCATCCACTTCTCTGCAAAAGAGAGCAACCCACCGCCTGCATCCTCCTTACTGCTGCATCCCATAGAATTGCCTGTCCCCTTCACTTTTTTGCTGCCCTTTTAAGACTTAAAAATAAAGAAAAAAACAACTTGTCAATTCATGGGTTAGGGAAACTGTCATAGCTCTTTAAATGATTAAAGAATTTCTCCATTTGTATATCTGCTGCCAATGAAACATTTCTCTGTGAGAGCCTAGACTTTGTTTTGTACATATTGCTGTATTCTCAGTGCCTTGAACAATGCCTCCCAGCACATAGTAGGTTCTCACCAAATCGTTGTTAACTAAATGAGCATCTCTTCTGCGCCATTAGCTTCTTGGAGGCAGGAGAAATGTCTTCTTTCCCATCACCCTATAGTTCCTAGCACATAGTAGATTACCCAATATGGATGGATAACTATATTAAATTCTTTCTAGGACAATCTAGATCTTTATTCCTCTATAAATAAATTCCTCTTTTTATTCAAGCATCCCACCCTCCTCTCCCTCTATCTATCCACCTTATCTTAAACCTGGTTCACCCTTAAGATGAGATCTTCCTTTTCTTCTCCTGAGAAAAGGCTGTTCATGCTCGCAGCCTGTGAGGGAACTTACCTGGAACCTATGGTCAGCCTCCTTCTAGATTCCCATGTAAACTCAATTTCTTTCCCTCGTAGTCAAGACTATTGAAAGAGTAGTCTACATTTCTGCCTCTGCCTCCTGTTGAAATTGCTCCTACTAGGATTTAATGCAATGGGTGATTCTTAAGCCTCTTTCTGGCCACTTCCAGTTCTCAGCTCATGTTGTTAACTTCTCTGTAATACTTGGCTTTGCTGCAGAAAGTATTTTCCTCCTTTCCTCCTACTTCTCTGTTTAATTTTCCAGACTTTTGAAAGTGGCTTTTGCTCTGTTTGTATCTGTCATTCTGTCCTCAGACCTCTGAGCCCTATTCTCTGGTTCAACTGCCATCTTTACAGTGACAAGTGTCAAGTTCACTCCTCTTCTAGGGCCTAGTCTTACATATTTATCTGTCTGGGGAGAGCTTCACATAGGTAACCTAAGTCATTTTAAAATCAATCTTTAGAAAGCAAAATTCATTACTTATCCCCCTAACTCTTCTGTGGTAGTCTCTTAATTAATTAATAGCATACTGATTATTTTATTTTTTTTAAGCCATAAATCTGGGGGATATTTCTAGACAACCTCCACTCTTTCCCTCCATATGCAATTGCCCCCCATTCCATATCTAAGGCCCAGTGTCTTTCATTCTACCTCCAATATTTATTATTTTGTGTTTATTCCCTTCTTCTCCAATCTTATGACCACTATGTTAAATCAGCTCTAATCATATTTCTCTTGCTTAAAAAGATGAAACTAATTTATGTATGAGTATTTGTTATGTGTCCTCTTCTCCTTTACAAGATTTAGTTAAGGACCATCTTATATAATCATGGTGATAAGGGGGTTAAAAAATAAAAATTGTAAATAACTAGAAATAGGATCAAGAAAGAGAAAAGGTACTGGAGAGAAAGAACATATCTAAGAAAGCAAGGGGGAAAGGTAAGAGGGAAAAATCCTGAAGCTTGCACCCAAATTGATGATGAAGAAAGTTTTGGGTCTAGAATTTGAGAGAAATAGAAAGGTGAGTGGAAAAAAAAAAAAAAAAAAAGGATTGTACCACTATTACCAAAATTCTAATAAAGTCTTATATTGTAATTAAATAGTTTTTGGCTGGAGTAGTGTGTTTATTTTGACAAAGAGACAAGACCATATGAAGATATAGGTTTTTATGCTCTATAAACCAGTACCACAGTAGCCTTCTATCTAAAGTCCTGGACACTCCCTTCAAACTTCCACAGGGGTATCAGAGTGAGATTTTAAAGATGCAAGCTTAATCATGATATCACCTTGTTGAGAATTTTTTAGTAATTCACCTAAACTTTTATAAAAGGTTCAAGTTCTTTGATGTGTAATTGTCATTTGTAAAGTGACTCTTGCCCAAACATTCAACTAAAGCTTTATTCCCCAGAGGTAAAACTATCCTGAAACCATATTTAACAGGCAATTTCTTCCAGTGACCTGTTAAATATTTCAAAATTCTAAGTCTTTTATCACTCACTATCTTTTATTTGGTCAGGGAGGGAAGAGAAAGAGATGGGAATCTAAGAATCAGAAGTTGGAAACTATTATTGATGTTTAAGCCTTGAGAATTAAGACCAAGAGTCAATGTCTGGGCACCCAGCAGTGGAGGCCAAAGTACGGAGTCGTAGACCAATTACAGCCAGATCCGGGTACAGCGCACCCAGCTACAATCTAAAGACAGAAGATCAATTTAAGAAAAAAAAGGAAACTAAGACCACAGTAGAAAAGGTTAATGTATCTGTTAAAGGGATATATCTCAAAGGAGACTTATGTGCCTCAGGTACTTAGTGAGAGAACTCAGAATAAAATTGAGGAATTATGGGAAGACACGAGTGTGGCTCCACTGAGAGACCAAAGTGAGCCAAAAGTTCTATCTTTTTCTGGTCAATTTCTGCTTCCTACTTACCCTACTAACTGGACCCTGGTAATCACTTTAGAAACTCTGAAAGTTCTCCAAGTTCTTCCGTCTTCAATGATGGAAGTGAACATGGAGGTTACCTTTAATGTGGTGAAATATAAGGAACTGCCTCCATGTTTTATTTGTCTAGAACAGGAGTCAGCAACTTTTCTCTATAAAGAGCCAGAAAGTACATATTTTAGGTTTGGAAGCTTCTCATCCTCTCTCACAGCTATTCAGCTCTGCTGTTGTAGCACAAAAGCTGCCACTGACCAACACAGAAGAATGAACATGAGTATGTTCCTATAAAACGTTATCAACAGAAAGAACCAATGAATATGCTAAATCCTGTTCTAGAATTTGGGCATACTAGATGCTGCTACTTATAATTGTTAGATTCCAAACTAGGGCTTTGGAAATATTTTTATTATACATAAATTTTCATTTAAAGATAAATTTAAAAGAAATTGGGCTACCATGCTTTCATAATGTTTTAGCTAATGTTAGATGCAAAGGAATTTTATTTTGATTTTCATAATCTATTTCTCATTTAAAATTAAAAAGCTAATGTTAGTTTTCTAATAGAAAACTATTTCAAATCTGTGATTTGATATTAATGCTGATATGAACAGCAACAGGAAGGTTGCATTGGAAATGATTTTTTCTCTTTGATATAAAGATCAGTGAAGTATATATTATATACATATATTTAAAGTGATGTTGAAAAGTGATTTTTTTCTGGTTCTCCATTTCATCTTGCACTGTGGCCAAAATAAGAAGCATTTACTCTTTTTTTTTTTTTTTTTTGCATGGTTTCCAGTAAGAAATCACTTTCTAATTCCATCACCCTGCTCAGGATGCTAAGTAAACCTGGAGAGACATACTGTCCATGAAGGAGTTCAAGAGGCCAAGTGATCAATTATCTGCCAAAGGAATAGAATATTGCTTACTTGCCTACAGTCCTCTAAAGAAAACAAGAAAAATTAACAAGGGAAGAACAGTGAAGAAATTGAAAAGGTCTCAGAGTGTATCAAGCATCTACAAAACAATTTAATTTTCTTAGTCAAGATGCTGCAAATGGTAATGAATAAATCATGTCCCTATTTGTTTATATGCTCCATCAGTTTACTTGTTTTGAGAGAAAATAAGCATTCTGCTGCCAGAATGTTTTCCCTTATTCAGTGGCTATAAATTTTCCAGCATTTCTACTTATTTATCATTAATACTTTGTTACCACTTTGCACATTTAGAGAGCTAAATGGGAAAATCTGTTCAAGTCAGTTCACAGTTCAGTTGAATGTTTATTGAGTGCCTACTATGCGCCTGTAATGGGATAGATGACTGAGATACAGCAATGAACAAGACAAAGATTCCCTTGCTCGTGGAACTTATAGCCCAGGGAAAGAGACTATAAACCATAAATAAGTAAATTATTTAGCGTATTAAAGCTGATAAATAATGGTGAATTCTGAAGGCTCAGGCTGGGGATGAGTATATATACTATTAATATTTGGTAGGGATCACGGTGAGTCTCCTTGAGAAGGTGAAACTGTGTTCAAAGCCTTGAAGGGGGAGTGATAAGTTTAGCCAAGAGCATATTTAGGTGAAGAGTATCCTAGGCAGGGGCAGTAACTAGAACAAAAGCCTGAAAATGAGAGTGTCCCTGCAAAATAGGATACTGGCAAAGGGCACGGTGTGGCTATGGCAAGGTGGGGGCTCGTGGGCTCGTGGTGTAGGTAAGGAGTTTGTGGATTATACGATTATAAGATTAGAACCAGAAGACACTTTGAGGCTTTCTAATGTCTTTTATTCTGAATGCAACGAGGAGCCATTGCAGAGTTTTGAACAGAAGAGAATCCTTCTGGATTCTATGTTGAGAATAGGCTAGAGGGAAGTGTCTTAATCTGTTTTGTGCTTCTATAACAAAATACCCAAGACTGTGTAATTTACAGAGAAGAGCAATTTATTTCTCACAGTCTTGGAGGCTGGGAAGTCTAAGATTGTGGCTTGGTTTTCTGCTGAGGGCTGCATGCCCCAGAGGAGAGGAATGTTGTCTCTTGCAAAAGGTGAAAGAGAGAACCCACCTTAAAATCCATTTATATAAGGGCCTTAATCCATTTATGAGAGAGGAGTCCTCATGAACTAATCCCCTTCCAGATGCCCCACATTCCACTACCATTGCTTTGGTGACTGGATTTAAACATGAATTTTAGAGGGGACACCACATTCAAACCATACTAGACAGTAAAGGTGGAAGGACGAAGGTCAATGAAGAAGCTATTGGCATAATCCTGTTAAGTGATGATCGTGGCTTTGTGTTACAGGAAATCATCACATGCTGAATGGAAACCAAAGGATCACTCTGCTGCTGATTGAAGCATTTGCTGTGCCAGCTGACGATTGAGATTTTACTTATTAACTACACCATATATTCAAGAACCACCATAGCTCATAAGTATATGCTATTTTTCTTCTGACATTCCTAAATATTTGGAGGCAGAGTGAAAGTAATTATGTTGAATTCAGGTTAAGAAGAGGAAAAAAAGAGAGAGGTTGTTAAGAACATTTTTAAAATAATAGACTAGAAAAATGTATTGATGAAGTCAGGCTAATCATCTGTGATCCACTCATTATAGCCTAGGTAAGGCAGAGGACAGAAACTATAGCAAAGGATAGTCTAATATGTAGCTTTACCTAAAAATGTCTAAAAATTATATATAAAACATTACTTTAAAAGTTTATTATATTTGGTAACTTTGGGCATGTGCTGGTTATTCTTCAATGTATAAAATCCACAAAATTATCAGCTTTAATCAAGAGACATTTATATCTCACAGCTTCTGTAGATCACAAATCTAGACACAGCTTAGCAGGGTTCCTCTAGGTCAACGTCTCTTGTAAGATTGCAATCAAGGTGTCTTCCGGAGTTGTTTGTAGTCCTCTTCTCAACTGGGGAGGATTCACTTCTGAGCTCACTCATGTGGTTTTTGGCAGGCCTCAGATCCTCAGAGGTTATCTCCAGATACTTTTGCCTTGTTGTGTGGGCTTCCCCTACAGGGTAACTTACAACATGACAGCTTATTTCTCCCAAGAAAAGAGAGGTAGAACTGGGGGTGGGGTAGGGTGGGGAGAAACAGAGACAAAGAGAAAAAGAAAGATAGATAAAGGTGGAACTTTGCAACCTAATCAAGAAAGTGGTACACCATCACTTTTGCTATATTTTATTTACTAGAAGCCCCCACTCAAGAGATGAGGATTGATTTTACAAGGATGTGAATACCAGGATATTATCGCTGGGGCCATCTTGGAAATTGCTACCACAGAATGTTCTACAACAAAAAAATTAAGGGACAGACAGCCAAATTGGAGTAATATTAGTCTTCAGAAACTCTTGGGAAGTTAATGTTCTTTGATAACTGAGATTCAGATTTTTATTCTACTTATATTATTGACCAATCAATAACTAGTAATTGTTCTGAGTAAAGCAGTCCACTCATTGCTAAGGTTTGGTTACAATAACATTTTATGGTTTCTAGAAAACAAAAAATTAAGCTAAATAGAGCTATATACATTGCATCCCAACTAACATTCCACATGTATTTTCTGAATATCCTAATGGTATTAATGGTATTCATGATGGCATTTTGCATCATTTATAATATGTATTCAGTTTATTCTTTTAATTTTTTTTCCTCTTTTAGAAAATGATAGATCAATTAAAGAATGAGGTAAAATTCATTAAGAAGAAAAACAAATTTTTAATTCTCCCCAAAATTGTAAGTATGGAGGTGTAGAGGCAAGGGGATGTCTAATTTCTCATTTGATACATACATATAATTCTTTAACATCCACATATTTGTTTAGTATCTCCATGAAATGTTAACTTTAATAGTTATACATATCTATAATCATTCTGGAAATGCTATTTAACATATATATTTTTTAATTTAATTGTAGTAAAACATACATAAAATTTACCATCTTAATCATTTATAAGCATAGAGCTCAGTGATGAAAAGCACGTCACACTGCATTGTAACCAATCTCCAGAACTTGTTTCAGCTTACAAAAGTGAAACTTAATATCCATTAAATGACTCTCATCCCTCTCTCCTTCCTGCCCCTGCTCTCTACCATTCTACTTTTTGTCTCTATGAATTTGACACGTGTAAGTGGAATCATACAGTGTTTGTTCTTTTGTCACTTGCTTATTTTACTGAACATAATGTCCTCAAAGTTCATCCATGTTGTAACATGTGTTCCAGCTAAATAATAGTCCATTTTCCCACATTCACTCATCCATCAATGGATGCTTAGTTGTTTTCATCTTTTAGCTATTGTAAATAATGCTATGAACATGGACATACAAATACTTGTGTGAGTTCCTACTTTTGCTTCTTTTGGGTATATATCTATCTAAAAGTAGAATTTCTAGGTCATATGGTAATTCTACTTTTAACTTTTTGAGCTACCACCATGCAATTTTCCACATTGGTTGTGTTATTTTACATTCTCACCAATAGTGCACAAGTTCTCCAATTTCTCCACCTCCTCCCCAACACTTGGTATTTTCTAGTTTAGGATTGTAGCCATTCTGATGGTTATGAGGTGATATTTCACTTAGTTTTGGTTTGCTTTTGTCTATGACATGGAGCATATTATCATATTCTTTTTGGGCATTTGTATATCTTCAGGGAAAATTTATTCAAGTTCTTTGCACATTTTGAAGTTATTGGATTTTTTTGTTATTAATCAATTAAAGGCATTCTTTATATAGTCTGAATATTAACCTTTTATCAGATATATGATTCTGATACAAACATTTTTCCCCTTCCATAGGTTGCATTTTTATTCTGTTGATTGTGGCCTTGGATGCATAGATGTTTTTAATTCTGATGTTCTGAAAATATTTTTATTAGTTCAACCAATTACAAAGCAAAATGTTTTATCTACCACTTAGAAGTTAGCATTGTAATGGACGTGTACATTTGAGTCTAAATTGGGGTCTAGGAATGCCTACGTGTATTCTGAAGATTTAGGTTACAGGATCCTCACACAATAGCTTACATAAGGGTTTTTTGATTTTCTTTAGCATGTATATGGTCTCATAAATAATGATGGGAAAAAAAGACTATACAGGAAACAATTATGAGAGGGCTAACAGATTTATGTGAGTCATATGACACTTTTGAAGACAGTCATGTAGCACATTAGGGAGTGGTCAGTAAAATCATGCAACACTTGTGATTCCTTCTCACTTGTCATTGGCATACACATTATTGCATATCTATTAAATAAATGGACTTTGGTCTTTTTGGTTTACAGTTTCTAAATTAGATGCATGTGCTTTGCGTTCTGCTGAGTATGGGCTTCCAGAGGGTAGGAACCATGCCTAAGTACCAAGCCTAGACAGACCAGTGTTTCCCAAGGTATGCTCAATGATAACGGCAGTGATGAAATTTCAATGAAATATATACATCTGGACACTGTAAAAATACCCCTTGGAGAAGCATGTAGATAGAACTTATAGGGTCCAAAACAAATGGAAAAGATGTAGTCAACTGTAGATAAGTATTTAACACCAGGAGCACATTTCTCCTAACTCTTCTGACTCTAATTTCCTAATTTCTCCACCCTGACTAATATATGTAGTTCCAGCCTCTTTAGTATCCTGCCTCTATAAGCTTTATTCTGCCTGTATTATTATTCCTTTCCTCCTGTATTCATAGATTGAATTATTATTGGAACATACTATGTACCAAGAACATTGTAGGCAAACAATTCTTGCCCTAATGGAGCTGAGAGGCTAATGAAGGATAAAAAAGTAAAAATAGAAAAGCATAATAAATAGTAGAAGTATAACAAAGAATCCCAAATCAGTGTTTTGTTCCAGAAAAGCTTCTAGAGAAAGTGGGACTTGGAGAAGCGGGACTATGTTAATAATTGAGCCAAGGAAAGCATGTAGTAGAAAGAGAGAGAGAGAGAATGTTTGTATAGTGGAAAATGCAGGACAGCAGAAAGGGCATGTACAAAGACCTGAAGGAGAGAGAGAAAAGGGGGAGGGAAGAGGAGTAAAGAGAACAATGAGACGAGATGAGATATTTGAAAATCTAAATGAAGTACAGTGTGGTTGAAACATTAAAAGGCAAAAAGAAGAATGACAAGAGCCAAAGAGATAAAGGACCATATGAGGCATGCTAAAGAATTTGGACTTTACTCTCACTGTAATGAAAAGCCACCAAACACTCCTAAGCATAGTAACAACACATGCATAAGATTTGCATTTTAGAAAAATCATCTACAGTGTAGAGCATAAGTTCAAGGGAGACCTGGTGCTGTGGCTTTAATATTAATGCCCTCCAAAACCTGTGTTTTGGAAACTTAATCCCCAGTGAAACTGTGTTGGAATGTGGGGCTTAATGGGAGGTATAAGCCATGAGGCCATCTTCCTTATTTATGGACTAATGCTGCTATGATGATGGGAGTGGGTTAGTTATGGCATGAGTAGGTTTCTGTGAGTTCAGAAACCCACCTTCTCTCCTGCTGTTCACATCCTCTCTTGTTCTCACATTCACTCTTTCACCACACAATGCCTTCAGCCATGTTGTGATGCAGAACATAATCCCTCACCAGATGCAACTCCTTGGTTGCAATATGAATCCAGCATCTAGACCGTGGTTCAAATAAACTTACATTTTTTGTCAATTACCCAGTCTGTGGTATTCTACTATAGCAGCGGAAAATGGACTAAGACACCTGGCTAGAGAAAAGGAGACCTCTTATGAGGCTATTGAAAAATAACATGATGGACTACATTAGATGAATAATGCAGGAGAGGAAGAAAAAAGTGATAGGTTAGTCCATATGTAGGAATCTTAAAGTAAAAGAAATGACACAGTCAAGGCTGATGCTCAGATTTTCAGTTCTGGCTAGAGGGCAAAAGGTGAAATGGATCAAGTTGATAGAAAAGAGGACCTCAGTTATGCAACTGTTGACGTTGATGGATCCGTTGAACATCCAAGAGACATCTTGTGGGAAGAAAGATATCTAGATCTAAAATTTAGGGCAGAAGTTACCTCTGGAAAGATTAATTTGGGGGTCATCAGCATCCTGATATAGAGCCATTAAAAGCCAGAGCAGGAAATGAAGGAGATAGTACCTAGAAAGTATATGAATTAAAACAAGAAAATTGAAAACAACACTCTTTTTTTTTAATTATTATTAAATCATAGCTGTGTACATTAATGCAATCGTGGGGTACAATATGCTGGTTTTATATACCATTTGAAATATTTTCATCACACTGGTTAACATAGCCTTCCTGGCATTTTCTTAGTTATTGTGTTAAGACATTTCTAGTCTACATTTAGTAAGTTTCACATTTCACAAAACTCTGAGAAACACCGAACATTCCACTATTTTACAAAAGATTTGGTGATTTCAATGTCAGCAAGATGGGATGGAAAGAGTGCGGTAAAAAGAAAAGAGGTGGTCAACGTGGGAAAGGAGCAGAGGGAGCAAACAAGAGAAAACTTTACTGATTTAGCAGCAGGGAAGTCATGGCTAGCTTTGGCAAGAAAAAATTTCTTGGGTATTGAGAACAGAAGGCAAATTGAAAGGGGTTGAAGAGTGATTGGAGCTGAGAACCAGAGACAATAATTGTACGCAACCCTTTTGAGAAGTTTGTAATTGTAAACGAGTGGTCAGGAAATAGAGAAGCTAGTATTATAGAAAGCATGAGGCTGAGGGACACATTTTTAGAATGTGAGAGCATTGTCTATGAATGACAAAAAGCAGAAGGAAAATAAAACTTGAAGGCAAAGGAAAGGCTATCTGGGGACATTAGGAGATGGGATTGTGAGGACAAATGCAGGGTTTAACCTTTACCTAGGGAAATAACGTTTCTTTCCTGGGACTTCCCTGTGTAGATATGGTGACAGAAAGTTGGAGTTCTATTTTTTCTCTGAAAAAATAAGCAAGTTTATCAGCCAATAGTGAGTGAGGACAGCAAAATAAAAGATTTAAAGAGAGTGGAGGAACATCAGTAGGGACATATAAAAATTATTGCAGGCCTGCTTGAGTCTGGACATCAGAAATTTATAGTGTCATCAACATGTACAATTGCATGACCATCTTCTATAATACTCAGCCGTCTGGGCGAGGTGCATAGAAACAGGCCACATGGGCTGAGGATTTGCCAAGAGGATGAATTAAAAGGTCATGGCACTAGGTTATTAAAAGAATGGAAAAAGGATGGGGGGAGCGAAGATCTACGACATCAAAACAGGATAAGAAGAAAAAGACAAAATGGGACATTATGGAGAGCACAGGCTGCGGGCTCTGTGGGTCAGCACAGGGGTGGTGGAATTAACTGAGTGAGCACACTTATGGGAAGAGAGCTGTGTCAGATTGAATAGCTCCCAAGGTGGGACAGTTTCTAGTGATGACAGGGTGTGACCACAGTATTGGGTTACTATAGAGATGAACATTGCTGGAGAGGAAGTAATTAGGAAGAGAGTGGTAAAGTGTCAAGCAGGGTGTTTAAAAAAACGAAATAGACACTAAATCACCGAAGACATGGCAATGTGCGGCCAGAAGGTCATAACATGGCAGTAACAATGAAGGCTAAATGATTTTTTAACTTGAGGGAATAATCTCGAAGTAGCAGGGATTTTTACATAAGGTGAATGCAAATAAAGCTCTGGAAGCAGCACGGTGGATAGAGGAGGCTGGTTGATGCACTGGGGAGGTGGGAAAACTGGCCCCTGCCCACAAAGCCATGTGCTTATGGAAGAGTAAGGTTTCCACCCAATAAAGGGAAAGAGGTTCAATGAAAATTTGGAGGGTCAAAGAGAGAATTTTACTTTCCCTGGAATGGAGATTTGAAGCAATATAACAGTAGTTGAGGGAAAAGATAAGCCAAAAATAGGAAAAGAGAAAATTGGACCAGAAGGAGAGTAATAGCAATAATATACTATATAGTTTCAAATGGCTGGAAGGAGGATATCAAATGTTCCCAAAGAAATGATAAATATTTGAGATGATGAATATGGTCAGATAATGACCCTGTTCTGACCATATCATTATATGTGTACCAGAACATCGCTGTGTACTCCCTCCCATGAGTCTGTACAATTATTACATATCAATTTTAAAAAGATAAAATAAAATTTAAAAGAATAACAAGGATGGCAGGTAGAATGCAAGGTTTTCAAGAAATGCATCCTAGCAGTTCCTGGAGGACTCTGCCTGCTCTCTGGAGACTGAGGGTACCTGTGGCTCAAGTCCTGAGACTTTGAGTTTGATCTGTAGATACTGAAGGTATCTCAGGTTGTTGATAAAATGTGTCCATTTCCCTACTTCCTATCTCATTCTTATAAACTATTGAAATGTTACTTCATGTGCCCATTTGTCCAAATCCAACTTGATAAAACAGCTTTGGTTCATAATTGCTTGCGATTTCCCTTAACACAGTAGTCATGCTAATAACTTAGCACGCAGAGATTCTCCTGACCTAGTCAGCTGGCGTTGTCAGTGACCCAAGTTATAAGCAAGTCATATAAGCAAGTCGTTGAGTACTACAGACAGTGTACTCTTCTGCTACTAGTCATATATATAATCGCCTGTAAATGTTTACTGTTATAAAAGTAAAATGTTCCTTACAGGTTTCATTTTAATTCTGAATTTTATAAGACTGAATTATTTTTAAAGTTCTCTAAAAGGCATACAGACATTCTAGATGTATGATATAATTCCTTTTTTAAATACCAAAGAAAGCATAAAGAAACAGAAATTCACAATATTCAAAGTCCTAGATATTTAGGAGCATTCGAAAGTCTGAAAATAAAATACAAAAATGTTCTTGAAAGGAGTTTAGTCTATCAAACTCTCTGTGGCAAAATATATTTTTTTAAATTTCTAATCAAAAGATAGGTAAGTACTAATCCAATACTTACAAAAAATTATTTGAAATAAAAAGATATTGAGAGAACAGTTTTCATTTTTTTACAATCAAATTTGATTGACAGACAAAAAAATTTTAATCTTCCAAATTGCTGTAAAAATTTCTAAATGTTTATTCTTTTTTTCAAGAATAATCTTAGTAGCTTTTTTTTTTAATACATATAGTGTGTTTATTGGGTTTCCACTTTTTGCCTTCACAAAATTAAAAAGGCTTAAAATTTAATAACAATAATAATGTTTAAGATACGGCCTAGAAACAAACAAAAACCTTGTAAAGAATGAATGAAGATGAATACATTCAGAAAAGAAATCAGATGATTGCTGCAATGAAATATTGAGCAATAATAATAATAATGCAAAAAAGTAACATTTACATTGTGAAATAAGAGTATGTCTATTATAGAATGTTTTGACTCTGAGGTTCAGTATGGAGTCATCAGTTAACTTCTTATTTTTTTTCCAGAGTCTCAAAAAATAGACAACTAATATTTATAAATAAAAATAAAAGATAATTTCAAAAAATAGATCATGCCAAATCTTATAGACAATAGAAAAAGAAGAAATACTTCCAAATCATTTTACTTCATCTTAATACACCTGATCCTAAAATTGAAAAAAAAAATATTATTATGAAGGGAAATTACAAACATAAATATTTATTCTTAATTTCTATATTTACTGCAACACAGTAACTATTCAATGGCAGGCACTAGGCTATGAATCACATTTGGAACAGCCCTGGCTTAGTGGTCTTCATTCTATGTATTTCTAGAAATTCAGTACTAATTCCTATAGATACTTCTGTTTTCCAGAAGGAAAATCAAACTAAGATTCGGATGAATTCAATGCCTTCCTCTTAAAAATAGAAATTTTGTTTGTTTATATGTTTCTTGACTTTATACTGTATTATTGTCTTATACCAAATAATATCTCTGGGTCTCTGGACGAAGAAAGCACAAGTAAAAACAGAAAAAGAAAGAAATGAAAAAGAAAGGAGTCCTACTAGATAGGATGTATCTTTGATCTATAGTTATGTTAATATTTACATCCCTTTTTCATCTCATCATTCTAAGTAAGTGCAGTTCTTACTAGTAACCAGCATCCTGATAGTCAAAAGGTTGGGAAGATTTCCTTAGGATTAGAAGAGCTCCTTTCCCCTATTTTAAATGATAGATTATTACTTTTCTAAGAAATGTAAAAAAAAAAAAAAAAAAAAAACTATTATAGATTTTAAGGCTAACCCAATAATGTAGACAATAAATGTCAGGTTATTTCAGTGACTTGATCTAAGATTTAAGATAGTCTGATTTTCTTCTAACAATGAAAAGATGCTAAATTGGATTAATATATCACACGGTGGAGGCCCAGGATGGCCCTATATTCTTATAACCCTGTGCTTCCTCCCTGAGGACACTGTCACCTCTTTCCACCCAAAGGTACCATTACATCAAGCAGATTACGTGCTCTCCACCCTGTCCCACAAACCTCCTCTCACTTGGCAGCTGTCCCTCCATGTGTTTAGCTGTGATGATTTGGAATCTGTCCCTTTTCTCTCACTCTCTGAATCACTTATCATCTTTCTAATTAAAGCACCTCTTTCATTAGCATATGACAGAATGTGCAGAGTAGTATGGGGCACCTTGTATTAAAAGGCCCATTAACGGCAATCCTATTAACACAAGCAAGGCTCTTTCTCCTAGCGCCAATCTATTTCCCTCTGTCTCTGTGACCCATCATCTAGCTCTCTACCCCTCTTTCTTTCCATTTTTATTTATTTATTTTAGAATCCACAGCTTTTCCATATTTACAGTAACCTTGAACTGGGGAAATGAGGCATGGAAAATAACGAAACCATTAACTGTTAATATATTTCTACGCTGCACATCCTGCAACCGGAATACAATGAGCTAATCAAGCCAAAAATATTTTCAATCTTATTTTTTATCCTACATGATATAATTTTTTTTTATTTTACAACAGCAAAGAATAAAATCAAAGTTGTAAAAAGATGTACAATGTGTGGTAAAGAAAATATACTAACAGAAATATGGATTATAGTTAATGTTGTGTTTGTTCATTTAAAAAATATTTATTGAGCCCTTACTATGTTCTAAGCCTTGAGAATACAGTAATAAACAAAATAGATAGACATATTCTACAGGATTGGTGAAGACAGTATTATGAAATAATTCAGTATATCATATAGTTCAGTAATATATTTTCAGGACCAACATTTTAAAAACAAACCAAATTTGTAAAATAACATTAACATTTACTCAAATTGAAGTACCTCTGCTTGAAATATAAGAATTGTACATTACGGAGTTATGTTAGCTGGCCTTACTACTCCTGGAGGAAAATTATACTTTGATAATATTATAATTAATACAATATACAAATATAAATTTTTAGGAATTTATATTCTAATTCTTTCAATGTGCTTCTAAGTATTTAGGGCTGCAAATCATATTTTTTTAAAAAGTTGGAATTCAAACGTGGCATGCTCATTATTTTTAATCTAAATCTTTATTTAAAGGACCTAGTCCTTGAACAAGTGGGTTTTTAACAAAAGACTGCCTTATACGTAAAATACAACCACCCATTAAAGCATAGTGGTTTTAATCATGTATGCAGTTGTTTTATTATACCTGTTAGATAATCACTACACCATATTTCACCAACAGAAATACAAGGACATTATGCAAGTGAGAATTTTACTTCTGATCAGGTATGTATCTGAAGCAGTCAAATTTTTTATATCAGGGATTGTGTTATTCTGGCCACCTGGGGAAATAAGCAGCCAAGAAAATCTGGCTTGGGCTGGAAGAAGACTAATGCATTAATATTTATTTATGAAAGCATCATATATTCTGCTTTTCCAGGAATTACTGCAGTAAGAGTTTCACTGCAGTGTACATAAGGTGGAAATAGAAGCTGGAATATTTTACTACATGGAAATGCCACAACCTACCACCAAAGAAAGGTTAAGAATTTTTCTCTGATTCTTTTTTTTTTTTTTTTAAGTTAAAACAAGTTATTATAGTCTTATTTTTCAGTTAAAAAATATAGACTTTTCAGCAGAGAAACATGTTGCATGAGCAAAATTTTTAATAGGCTAAAGAGTGTTTACTGAGAGTTTTTGAAGATTAATCAAGACTCTAGATAGATAGTAGATTAACTGTCTTTAGCTCCACCAGAAAGGGAAGGGCTCAGATGGTTTAGCATAGTATGTCTTCCAAAGGTTACTCATGTAAATATCCTTGATGAGTTCATTGCTTTCTTTAAAAAGGGGGAGGGGCTGCAGTTTTCTTTTATCTTTATATAATCAAATGATCTGTCAAATTAATTAATAGGATTTTAATATAGTGCAGCAAGTCATCAAGTATGAATACAACGTCTCCGCACAAGTTATTTTTGAAAGTCTTAGCAAGCATGTTATGTACAATTGCGAGTGCATGGGTTCCAAGTTATGTGGAGTATCTCTGAAGCCAGGAGGGAACAATGGCTGCTTACATTGAGGTAGGGGTACTGGGCAGTTAAGGACCAAGGGATGCAGGAAAAGAGACTTTTATCTCGTGTACCTTTTGTATTTGGTATTGAGGACTTAAAAATTGTGAGAGCCATACATTTAAAAAAGAGAGGTTTATTTCTTATAAAGAGTCACAGCCTGCAGGCTAGGTACATAGCCTCTGGCAGAAACCAAAAGCTGGCATTCTAAAGGAGCAAAGGGTGACACGGGAATTTATGCTGAATGAATTGGCTAAGTATACATATTAAACAGGTTACAGGAGGAGCTTTAAATATTCATGAAGCAGGGATGTGTGCATGCACAGTAAGCAAACATACATGCTTCATATGACCCATGTTTACTTTGGAGTGGAGAATTTAAATGCATTAAAATTGTGTCAAAAGGTGAAATAGAAGACACAGGGATATCCTATGTGCAACCTCTGTAAACTGGCCAGAACCTATCCATGGTCTCTCAAACTGAATGCTACTCAGTTATTATATTAAAAATACAAAAAGTGGCTTGGGGCCTGTAGCTCCAGCGGCTAAGACGCCAGCCACATACACCCGAGCTGGTGGGTTCGAATCCAGCCTGGGCCCACCAAACAACAATGACATTGCAACCAAAAAATAGCCGAGCATTCTGACAGGCACCTGTAGTCCCAGCTACTTGGGAGGTGGAGGCAGGAGAATTGCTTGAGCCCAGGAGTAGGAGGTTGCTGTGACCTGTGATGCCATGCACTCTAGCCAGGGCAAAAGCATGAGGCTCTGTCTCAAAAACAAAAAAACAAAAAAACAAAACAAAAAAAAAACTACAAAAAGTGAGGGGAATCTGCTGCAGTATATGGTGACAGGTTGAAATCAGGGATGGAACAAGTCTTTCAAAGGGGCTTGGTTTTGTTTAATCCTTAGGAAAGAAGTCTAAGGGCGGTTAGTAAGGGAGGGGCTATACTGAGGTGAGTCCTACCTCCTATCCCACTGCCAGGAACTCAGTTTTTAAGGTTTCTCTGAGTTCCTCCAGGCCCACAGAGGGTCCACTCAGTCAGTTGGGGGGCTTAGGATTTTCTTTTTATTCTTAAGTATTCTATTTCATGAGCATATATTCACTATTTGAAAAAGATGTTTTAATTAAATCTTTGCACAAAATGAAACAAAATTATAGAAAGGAAAATGCTGACAGAATGAGAACCAAAGACCCCATCCTTGGCAGGGGAAACCACCCTCAGAAAAAGAGGAAAATTAAAAAATAAGCTGAGTGAGTTGGAACAAAGAAAAGTCAGCTAGTTTACATTTAAGCTACCGTTGTTAACAAGCTTCCTGCCTTTTCTGAAATTCTGTTCTGTTGGGGATATAGCTTTCAAACTCCCCTGCTGGGTCTGTGAACACTTAGGAAAAAACAATGGCCATAGAAGAGGCTATGGTAAGACCTAGAAAGATACATTACCTGGGTTATTTCCTGCCTAGTAAACAAGACAAAGCAGATACCCATTGTGGAGATTTGCATTTGGTTTGGGCACAGACCAAGGGACTAGCTTCAGCCCTGAGATATGGGCACAAGAGCTTATATCCCTTATCACAGAGGAAGATCGTCTGTGATGGTGATTAAAGGAAAATTCCTCTCTCCCACCAATTCCTCAGAGGAGATTTATGCCAGTGGGATTTTATTCCACAGGGAACTAGTGTAGTTTAATACCTCCCTAGGAATATGAGTATAACTGTAAACAGAAGGCTGCCCCCACACAAGGCTCAGGTTTTGGATTTCTCAAGACTGCTCAGATCCTTAAATTTAATAATATAGAAACAATAGAAGCTGATATACTCAGAGAAACAACTGGTGTCTTTGTTCATGTCTCAGTTTACCCTCTGGGCAAATAGATTTCAATAAAACCAGAGTGGAGCAAACACTCTGGGCCATTGACAGAACCCCACAAATGGGTGGTGGTCCCGAGTTCCCACCTTTGAAAATTCTATTCTGTGTCTCTTGTCTCTTTCTTTCTCTCATTGTTCCTAAATTTATATTTCTTCAGTTGGTCATGCCAGTTCTACAGGTCTTAGTGGACTCTGCCCCTGGGGTGGGACCCCAACAGGTAAAGGTAAGAGAAGGGTGGGAAAGATTGAGAAAAAAAAAAAAAAAAGCAGATCTGAAGTGAGAGGAAGAGAGAAGAGAAGCAGGGAAAATTAAGCATTCTACCCTACCTCATTACTAGAAAATTACCCTGTTGGAGGCCCCTTTTCCTTCCTCTCCTAATCACAGTCTGAATCTAGTTCAAGTCCTCATCTTCTCCCATCTGGTTGACTACCATGGACTTCTGTCTTGCATGAATTCCAGTGTTTTCTGATCAAACCTGTTTTCCACCCACCTGCCCCACCTTATGTCTTCACTATTCACAGGATAAGGCTTTCTGCCTCCATCTCCATTGCTTTCATTTCCTCTTACCTTATACTTAAAGCTCTGGCCACACTCAACCACTGGTTTCTTCTTAAGCACCAGTTTATCATACCATTAGTTTTGTTACCACTATCTAAAACAAACTATGGTCTTCCCTTTCATTTATAATATTGTTTTGAATTAGCTGTGTAGAATCAGAGAAGATGACACTTGAAAACTATACTCTGCTTTTAGGTCAGCTAATGAGGCACCCACTTATTGTTTTGTGCCTTAAATTTAAGTCTTTTATTCAGCAAGAGTCCATTTTTTGTAAGTGGTAAGAGGTGCAGCTCCAGTTTCTTTTACATGTGGCTAACCAGTTCTCTTAACACTATTTATTAAATAGGAATTCTTTTCTCCAGTGTCTACTTTTGTTTGGTTTATTGGAGATAATATGGTAATAGGTGGCTGGTTTCATCTCTAGGTTCTCTAGTCTATTCCATAAATCTATATTTCTTTTTTTGTTCCAGTTCATGCTGTTTTGATCACTATAGACTTGTACTATAACCTGAAGTCTGGTAATGTGATTCTTCTAGGTATGTTTTTATTTCATAGAATTGCATTGGCTCAGGGTATTTTTCTGGTTCCATATGAAATAAATTACTATTTTTTCAAGTTCTTCAAAGTATGACATTGATTGTATTAAAAGTACGACATTGATGAGGATTATATTAAACCTATAGATCGTTTGGGTAGTATGGACATTTTAACAATGTTGATTCTTTCCAGCCATGAGCGTGGTATGTTCTTCTATTTGTTAACATATTCTGTTATTTCTTTTTTCAGGGTTTCATAGTTCTCTCACATCCTTTGTTAGGTATATTCCCAGGTATATCATTTTCTTTGAAGCTACTGTGAAGGATATTAGGTTTTTAATTTGAATCTTGGCTTGGCCATTATTGGCATATAGGAAGGCTGCTGATTTGTGGATATTAATTTTGTATCCAGAGACTTTACTATATTTCTTGATCACTTCCCCAGGAAATCAACCACTTATTGAGATTTTTCACCTTTCCAATTTGCTTCAAATGCTGACCATAGAATGTTCAATGTTGTGTTCTTCATCAATTTCTCATGTACTTGCCAGAGGATTAGCTTTGATGATTGCTCTCAATTGTTGTTGTCAATTTTTGATGGCCCACCCCTACAATCCTCATCTGCAAGGCTTTCATCTTCTTTGCAAAACTTCTTAAACTACCACTGCACAGTATGCTTGTTAGCAGTTCCTGGCCCAAATGTGTTATTGATGTTGCAAATTGCCTCCACTGCTTTATAGCTTATTTTGAACTTGAATAAGAAAATTGTTTGCATTTGCTTTTTGTCCAATGTTATTTCCATAGTCCAAAATAAAGATAAACAGCAATTAATCAATCATTATTATGGTTGATTATGAAACCAATTTATAAGCATCCACACTTCCATATGAAAGCTATAAGCCAACTACAGGAAAGAGGAGGGGCAGGGAAGGGGAAGGTGGAGGGTGGGTGGAGGGACAGTAATTGGTGGGACCACACCTATGGTGCTTTTACAAGGGTACATGTTAAATCAACTCAAGGTAGCATATAAATGTCTTAACACAATAACTAAGAAAGTGCAGTGAAGGCTATGTTAACCAGTTTGATGAAAGTATTTCAAATTGCATATAAAACCAGCACATTGTACCCCATAATTGCATTAATGTACATAGCTATGATTTAATTAAAAAAGCAAGAAATGTGCATTAAAATGATTTATAAACATAACATATTTAAGAATGTATTCCAGTATCAAATGGCAAATTTTAACAAGGCAAAAATTATGATTACTTTTGCACCAACCTATAATTATCTGTTTGTGTGAGTCTTTTTCTACCAGGACTGCAACGTGGTTTACTTGCATAAGTTTGACTAAGGCCCACTATTTGATCTGTCATGTTAAAGATGCTCAATATATATTGGCTAAAACTGAGAAAGAGAGCACCATCATCCCATCTCTCCACAATCTTAAGAAAGGCACTTCACCAGCTACTTCCCTGTTTCTTAAATGTAAAGAGTAAAGTATACTGAGAGAATTTATTTTCTACCTGTGGCTAACCAGTTCTCCTAGTACCATTTATTAAATAGGAATTCTTTTCTCCAGTGTGTTCTTTTCTTTGTTTTATTGAGGATAAGCTGGTGATACGGGGCTGGTTTTATCTCTAGGTTCTTGTAGGATTATCCACTAGTTAATCTGGAACCCAAAAATGCTAGTATTCATATCATCATTGACTGCCTCACATTTTTATTATGGATACTTTCAAACATACTCAAAAGTTGAGAGAAGTAATCAACCCCCTGTGTCAATATCTTGTTAATTTTATTTATTCTCTCTTCCAATCACAGATGCTAAAGCAAATCTCAGTCACTGGAACACTTCATCTATAAATTCTTCATTCTTCTTCTCTACTGCATAAGAAATTTTTAATATATGACCATGACAATAATTCACATTTTATCTAGGGCATTATAATCTATTTGAACATTTTTGATAATTGTATGAGAAAGTCTAAATTCTGAAATCATTTTATATATGTTTAAATAATTGGGGCGTCATTCTACTTTGTGGACATTTCTTTTAACAGTAACTGGCAAGAGTTTGGTGAGTTTGGCTGCATGCATGTACACAGAGAGTACTGAATGTTTAGGTCGGGCCTAATGGGGATTAGAAGAACTCTGAGGAAGATGTTCAAACATCCTAGCTATGCCGCCTAACTAATGCTGCTAAGATCACTCATCCACACCCCCACTCTCACATATACTGAATTTACACCTATTCTTTTTCAGGAAATATTAATCTTTTTACCTTAGTTATCAAAGATAACCCCAGAGCAGTAAAACTGTGATGTTCTCAAACCATCATGTTTACCAAGATCCCCTTCACAAATGTGTAAATTGTTTTAAGTAGCTCAGGACACTTGGAGTCCATATTATTATAGTGCAGTTCAGTAAGCTTAAAAAAGGAAAGTTGGCAGTTAATAGGTCTAATCACAGACAACCTGCTTCCTAGGATGAATAATAGCACGAAATTCTCTCTCTTGGACTTATCTGTAACTCTCTGGAGGTGTATTTGTAACTATCCCAGGAAAATAAGCTAAAGCCACCAAGTAGGTGAAAGCTCGGTTATGGTTGAAGTGATAATTTTTCTTACAGAGTGCTAAAGTAATAGATTGTAATAATTCATTTCTTTAAAAAAAGGATATGTGTGTCTATACGCACAAACAAATAAACAGAGTGTACCAAAACAAGGTAGACTTATTTTAAGAAAGGAAAAGACCATATTAAAATTGTAATATTCAATGTATACTGTTAACAAAAGACAAATACTAGTCACATCAAGCACCTCTTCTAATTGCAGAAGTCAAACATGACTTGAGTATTACAAATTTAATACAGATTTTTCTTTCTTTTTCTTAAAATGTGTATACATTTTTGGCACCATATGTGTGTGTGTGAAAATAGATTCTGAATACATATGAATAGAAAATAAGTTCCAGTAATACAACTAAATTCATCAATCATTTAACAAATTGTACAGTTTTCCAATGTTTCAAACTTACTAATTTGTTCTGGTTATTCATGTTCTCTTTAGAGGATCTATTTTTACAAATGCATTAATGCTGACAATTAACCTTTGAAATAAAAATCCAGAAACAAAAAATTATATTGTAATATACTAGTAACCCCTAAAGAAAATATCTGCAATTAGTTTGTCTTGCTTTCTTTAGTTTTTACTTCCATTGAGTGGATTGAGTATATGTTAACCATACAAGGCTACTGCTCAGTTTGTCCCCAGTGGATGCTAATCATATGATATACTTCAGCCATCATATATTATGTACACATACAAACATACATGCAAGTTGTCATGAGTAGAAGAGAAGTGGTAATTAAATAATTTGAACTGCTTACACTGAAGTGCAGATGAAACAGTGATGAACTGTGTTCATGGCAATACTTTTGACTGTTTGTACATCATTTTGAAATTTGCCCTTTGAAACATTAGCTTTCAAATATTCAATTTGCTGTGAGTTAAGACAACAAACTTTGCATGGTTGCATATATATACCAATATAATAGGAAAGGCAAAGCTTGAAGGAATGATCTCTAGATTAAGGGAAACCTCTCATAAGTATTACTATAATACCAGTACTGCAAAGCTTGCTATTTCCATAGGATTTTATAGTTTTCCAGTGACATTGTAGCTTATTTCACTTGATTTCATGATAGCCTAGCAATTGGGCAAAGCCGATTGTTACCCATTATTCTCTGAAGTTCAGTGGAATTACAAAAAAGGGTAACTCTTCTGGGACGCTGGAAATGTCACGTATCTCTATCCGAGCTGTTGCTACATGAGTTCATGTGTATGTGTGAAGTCCCATCAAGCTATATACACTTATAATTTATGTAAGATATATACCTTAACAATATTAAAAAGAAATATGCTCAAAGTGAAACATTGGGTGAACTGCAGAGGCTTTCATATACTGTGTAACAATGTTTAACTCCCATTAAGGTGATGGCCAATAGCAGCTTCTTCCTAAAATAATACAGTTATTCAGTTAGACAAATAAACAAATGAACTTTCACTGGAGTGGTAAAAAATTTTATTGATGACATCATACTAAACACAATACAAAACAGTTTTCTAGTCTGATACTCATTATCTATTCCTAAGAGAGTTATGGACTCTCTTAGGAATAGATAATGTACAAGTGACTTTACTATATTAACTATTTAACACAATGCCCAATTATATAAGAAGATAATTCATTAAAAACATCAAACTAGTTATTCCCTTTCTTTCTTTGGGATTTAGCTATTCTATCTCTCACTACAAAAGACCAAGAGGCTGGTCACGAATCAAGACTTAATTATTTTACCTATTTAAATTACATAAATTTACCACTCAGTTACTTAGAATATGGAGAAATTTGGAGATTGTATTGGATTATGGTTTCATGAGACATCTGAAGACTGTGTGTGAAAGGCATCTTTCCAGTCATGGGGGTACAGTGGAAAGAGATAATGAACATTTTAACGTTGACTTTCCTGTAGCCTTAGAAGGCAAAGGCCATAGAAAACTCAAATCAATTCTCTAGTGACTATATATATATATATTCATATACTGAAAATATTTCCTACCTTCCTATTTTACTAAACATTATATGAGTTTGCCTGACCATATAGAAATATTTCAGAGATTACATGAGTACTGGGTATGGCTGACATAAGTTATCATGTCAAAGAATATTCTATCCACACTTAAGGTATGGAAGAGTCACACAGAAACATGCCTCATATAAACTAATGTTCACAAGTCTTGGAGGGGTTAGACCCTGGAGCTAATATTTTCTGACCAGAGTTAGCAATACTGTAACAGAAAAACAAAAAGAGTGCAAATATTTATCAAATTGGATCACTTTAAGCCCAGCATCACTTAGCATTAGTCATATGTTTAGGCAAAAAAATGGATTATTCCAAGAGAATGAAGGAAGAAAGAGCCATCTTGGAATTCTAAGAGTAATCTTAATCAAATGCTTCTAGTGCCCATAAGTAGACAGTTAGGAAAATCATCTCCGGGTAATATGCATCTGGAATTATCTATTGACATTTCATTAGGAATATTTCATAGGCTGAACTATAGCATCTAGAGTTATTTGGCCTCCTGGGTTTGCTATTAATACTTCTAGATACTAACTGTCAGAGAATACAATAAAATTAAGATGTTTTGTTTAGTTTATACATATTGTCAGTTTATCATATGTCAGTGTGATTTAGAATAATTTTAATGAAATAAATCAGACTTGGCTACAGTTCTTCTGCTTCTTGTAACAATAAAAACAAATTAAAGGTATTTTATCAGTTATTCCTTTAAAGAACAGATGAGATTTTAGAATGCATAGAAGTTATTTTATGCTAGAGAGAGGAAGTAGGGCAGAATGACAGTCACTTACAGAGCTAGGAGCCATTGTTGTTCTTGTAGTGACCTGTATAGCTTGAACATAGTTGGTTAATCTAGACCCATTTTATTTTTTCTTGTCATTGGCATATGTAATTTACTCTGGGTGTGTGCACATGTGTGCATATGTGTTGTGTGTTTATGTGTACAGTACAGTTGCAACTCATGGTCCTATCAGATATCCTCTGATGAGGCTTCCTGAACTTTTGTTGAAACATCAAAACATTTCAAGGATGTATCAACTCTGAGTTGAATTAAATATGGGTTGTAAATAGCATTAGCATCTGAATTAATTCTCTTGAGCATTTATTTTTTACACAATATTATAATTGTAACCCTTTTGCTTTGTTTTTCATTTCAGGTATGCAAATGTAAATTGCAGCAAGAATGGGCAACAATTTCTAAGTTGGAACAGTAGATTAATAAAAACTGGAATATTAACTTTCTGCAAGGCAGGAAAACCTTTCTGGCATAAGCCCAAAGACTGCATTCCTTTGGCTTTTGCCTTATAGAAGAATTGACAACTATAATTTAAAAAAATAATTACAAGAAAGGAGGCAAAGGAAAATAAATCAAAAGAGAAGAAATGTAATACCCGTGAATTACAACTTTATATGGTCCATATGTATATTTGTAAATATAGTCTAAGTATGTATTTTTCTGCACATAAGTAAGTATGGTCGCAGCACATGCTAAATGTTTATAAATTATTTGTCAGATGTGAGTACTTATTTATATTTGATGTTTGTTGTTCCTATCATTACACAATTGAGGCACTTTAAGTGTATTAAAAGCACAAGTTAGTGCTAGCCATATCTATAATAAATTTGACTTCATAAAAATAATGAATCTTATACCTGAAATACAATTTGGGTAGACTGACTTTCTTTTCTAAATAATGACTAAAAGTAGCCAGTGAAATATTATTTATAAGCATCCAGGTTAAGATAGTAGACCACAACTTTTCATTATCTTCCCATAAAATTTTACAAAATGAGCAAAGAAAACAATAACAACAATAAATGTTAAGCAATCTCCACCAAACAAGAACAAGGGAATAGCATGAATTGATTTAATAACCCAGTGCAGAGAAAGCAACAGTCCCCAGAAAAAAAAGAAGACATAATAACTCAGCTCACAGCCATGTCCCTGTCCTTATACTCCCTAACACATGTCAATGGCATAATGAATATTCAATTCTCATCTTCTTTATCTTGATTGAACTAGTACAAAGTGCTCCAGGGAGAAATGGGTGAAGCTAGAGGAAATAACCTACTGACATCTCGGACAGAAGTAAAAGCTCCAGGGTTACACAGAGGGAGAATTCTTCCTCAGAGCATCACCACTAGGTGGAGAGAACCTGGAAGGACAGCAAAGGAGACAGCTGAGCTCAGAGACCTAATAAAGACTTGGTGACCTCAGCTGAGCTCTTGCCATGTGCATGACCCCATGCCGTCCTCCCAATGAGCTGAATTCCCTTAAGCTATAGAAAATTGCCTAGAGCATCAAATTGCCTAGAGCTTTTAGATCCTAGCTTGAGGATGCAAGAGAGGGATTTCAGAAAATGCAGCATGGCACCACCACATTATATTAAAGCAAAAGAAAAATGTGAACCTGGATATTCCCATACGAGGAAGATGAAAAGGTGAGATAGATCACTGAAAAACAGAAGGACATTCCTCACAATGGTGGCAATCTGTAAACTGAGTTAACGAGAACACAGGTTCAGAAAAGCAAGCATTTAGAAACACATCCTCCTTTGGTTATAAGACTCATCAACCTACTGAGGGAGCTCACTGCCCATGTGGACCAGCTCAACTCCAGGTCTGGACACATGGTCATGCTAAATCACCACCCACCTTCAAAACACGAACTTCTAAGGTTCTATCAGATTTCACATCACCCTACTCATCCGATGTCTCATCCCGGACGCCCACTCTTCTTAGTCTTCTGTACCCACACAGCCTCCAGTCATTAAAACAAAATGCCTCTCTATGCTGTCATCTCCGTCTTTTGTACCTTCCTTCCATAACCAGGATAGATCCCATGAACTCGAATCACATCTTACAAACCATCTCTGGCTTCTGTGATTCCACCTTTATATTTTGCTTCACTCTCTGGTGTCTTCTGCCTTTGAACATGTGTCATTATTCCTAAAGGAGGGTTTCCCGCAGGTTCTTATCTATCCCCTCTGCTTCCCTCCCTCTATGATTAATTTCATTTTGCTACTGTGACAAATTATCACAAATTTAAATTGATATGAGTTTATATTTTTGCAGTTCTAGAAGTCAGAACTTGAAAATCAGTGTCACTGGCTAGACTCAGGGGTCCGTAGCTGGCTCCTCCGGCAAGCTGTGGAGAGGCTCCGTTGCCCTGCCTTGTCCATCCTCTCGTGACCACCTGTGTCTCTCAGTTCACAGGTCTTTCCTTCATCTTCAAGGTGCCTCACTCCAGTCTCAGTTTCCATCATCTCAGCACCTTCTCTTTTGACTTTGACAAGTCCTCCATCTTTCTTTTTTTTTTTTTTTTTTTTTTTTGAATTTATTTATTTTTTTATTGTGGAGAAGGGGCAGGGAAAGAAGGCGGGGGAAGAGGTGAGTGACAGGGTCGGGCCAGTGGCATGGTACCACATTGGCTGTATCTAGGTA
>CAUYPK010128936.1:0-30452 GCA_963574355.1 Loris lydekkerianus
GACGCAAAATCTACAAACACATGAAAAAAAGCTCATCATCCTTAATCATCAGAGAAATGCAAATCAAAACTACTTTGAGATATCACCTAACCCCAGTAAGAGTAGCCCACATAACAAAATCCCAAAACCAGAGATGTTGGCACACTTCTACACTGCTGGTGGGAATGCCCACTAATATGTTCCGTCTGGAAGAATGTTTGGAGAATACTTAGAGACCTAAAAATAGACCTGCCATTCGATCCTATAATTCCTCTACTAGGTTTATACCCAGAAGACCAAAAATCACAATGTAACAAAGACATCTGTACCAGAATGTTTATTGCAGCTCAATTCATAATTGCTAAGTCATGGAAGAAGCCCAAGTGTCCATCGACCCATGAATGGACTAGCAAATTGTGGTACATGTACACCATGGAATACTATGCTGCCTTAAAGAAAGGCGGAGACTTTACCTCTTTCATGTTTACATGGATGGAGCTGGAACATATTCTTCTTAGGAAAGTATCTCAGGAATGTAAGAAAAAGTATCCAATGTACTAAGCCCTACTATGAAGCTAAATTACAGCTTTCACATTAAGGCTATAACCCAACTATAGCACAAGACTATGGGGAAAGGGCCAAAGAAGGGGAAGGGAGGGGGGAGGTTTTGGTGGAGAGAGGGTAATGGGTGGGGCCACATCTATGGTGCATCTTAGAATGGGTACAGGTCATTGCACTAATGTACACAGCTGTGATTTAACAATAAAAAAAAAAGAAGGAAGAGAATAGAACATATTTTCAGACTTTTCTATACTGCCAAATCTTAAATATATTTAAGATTTGCTGTTAGAATGTCCAGATTTACAGGGAGAAACACTTTTTATGGGACCAAGTGAAAATGGTGGAAAGAAGTCAGAAAACTGTGGTTTGAGGAGGAGCTACACTCTGAGGAGCAGTGGAGGGATGCAACTGGAGCAGAGGTCTGGCCGGCTTCTACGGTGTGTGTGTGTGTGTGTGTGTGTGTGTGTGTGTGATGGTACTTAAGGCGAGCTGCGTCAAGTTTGGAGCAAGTTCATACTCTGTTCCTTGGTCTTGTTTTCATATTATTTTCTCCCATATTATTTCATCAGTTGTAATAACTGTCCTGTCACAAGATTATCTTAAAAGAAGATTGTTGAAATTGTTGAATTTTTGAAATTGTTGAAAAGTTACCAGTTTTGGAGATTATGCCTTAGAGGCACACACGCTATCTTTCCTCTCTCCCTCGCACAAGTGAATATGGCTTGAATTGAGGGGGGAGAGAGGGTAGGAATCAGATCCTGCAGGGAACTGTAGACTATCCTAAGGAGTTTTGTCCTGATGCCCAAAGCAAAGGAAAGGCAGCTAAGGATTTTAAACAGGATACACGTGTGCAACACAGTTGGTTTTGTGTTCTGAAGTGAGGACTCTGGTTGAGGTGGGGAGAGTAGATTGGAAGGGATCCAAGTGGACGTACTTAGCTCTGTTTGGAGGCCACTGTGAGAGAAGGTGGGTTAGGTAATGACAGGCTGGAGCCGGGGGGCGAGGGCAGGGCGGGGTGGAGAGTGGGTGATCTGAGAGATGCTGAAGAGCCACAACGGTCAGGACTTGGTGGTCATCCTGAATATGGTACCGGAAGATGCTGATATGAAACCATGAAAGGTTTCTGACTTTCAGAACTCATCCAGGACTTCCTGGACGAGGACCAAGTTTTGAGGAGGGAAAGAAATGATGATGCTGTCTTGGAGCATGTTGAGTTTGAGGTTAATGTGCCTTTGAGACATACAAGAAGTGAAGTCAAGAGTTTAATATTAAAGTCAGGAGCATGGAGGAGAGAACAATGTAGATCTACTGGTTGGATAGGAAAAGGTAGCTCACCTTGGACACTTCCACGTAGTCATGTTACTGCTACAGCCTATGCAAGCTTTTCACACTGTAATACCCGTGAGAAGCAAAGACTCATATAAACCAATATAAAGCTTTGTTTTATATGTTTCACAAATGAGCAGGTTCTTTTTTTACAGGAAAGCAGTTACTTTCCCCTGCTTTTGATTTTTTTATTGCAAAGTGGAGGAATTCTGGCAGTAGCTGAGGCTTTTTTGACCAATTATGCCTTAATTTCTCCTATCATTACAGTTTCTCTTTTTCATGATGTGAATATGCCGGTTCCTAGTTAGATCAGCTTCCCATGGAAGGAAATTTCTCTAGAATTACAGTCTAGCCACATCTAACCAGGAATCCCCCTCCACCTCATTACAGAAACCCAACAGAGAACTGTTAAAATTATCTGAAGAGTCAGATCCCAAGTACTTTTTAGGTATAAAGGAGAAAGCGGTGAGCTGGACTGAGGAGAGGCCGGCACGGTGGTGGTGATGAGGGTGGTATTTTAAATTCCATTGAAAAGAAAATCTGTAAAATGTAACTTCTGGGAAATGATTTAGTCTCTGAAAGGGCGGTCACTCCTTCAGAACCTTCGGGAAACCTATCCTGCAGTTAGTTGTCTCATTTTTGGTTTATTTTTGCTTACCTTCACAGACAACCATTTGAATAAGGCTGTATTTTTACCTGGAAAAGGAAGATAAGTTGATGGTGCACTCATCGACTGTTTGATGACACTTTGAGGGCCTGTCACTGTTCCTTTGTTGCAATCATTTTCTCATTTCTAGGTTCTCTTCCCATTATTTTGTAGTTTGCAGACAAGTCTACAGTTGCCAGTACCTAGAAACATTCCCTTTGAAGTATGTAACTCCTTTCTCCTGAAGCCCTCAGTGTGATTCCTCATATATGGTTTCACTAGAGCTTACATGATATTCCTATCAGCGAGTTAGGGAAGGGTAGGTGCTGTTATTTACTTTTACTTTTTCTTCATAAGACAAAGAGTGACCACAGAGTTAGTCAATATCAGAACCAGGGCTAGAACACTGATATTTTAATTTCTATCCTTGTAAGAAGAAGAAAAAAAAGGATGAAGGACAAAGGAGGGTGTAGCAGAAAGAGCAGCAAAGAAAAAGTAAAATGATTCTGTTAAGCGTCCCAAACCTTATCTACATGAACAACACCCAATTTCCACATTTTGGAACCCTGACTTCCTTTCTTTGGAATCTGTGCTTCGTGGCACCCTTGAATAAACCCTACTTAAATCAGAAAAAGAAAAGAGAAAGTAAAATTTATTTCTGTATTTGTTTCTTTCTTTCTTTCTTTTTTTTTTTTGAGACAGAGTCTCACTATGTCGCCCTGGGTAGAGTACTGTGGCATCACAGCTCACAGCAACCTCAAACTCTTGGGCTTAAGTGATTCTCTTGCCTCAGCCTCCCAAGTAGCTGGGACTACAGGCACCTGCCAGAATGCCCGGCTATTTTTTGGTTGTAGTTGTCATTGTTGTTTGGCAGGCCCGGGCTGATTTGAACCTGCCAGCTCTGGTGTATGTGGCTGGACTCTAGCTGCTGAGCTACCAGTGCAGAGCCTATTTCTGTATTTCTTCAAGAAACTTTTAAAAAAAAATCATTTTCCTCGTTCCCATTCCTGAGGCTGTGTGATGAGTTTTAGCTACGTGCCGGGAGCTAAAACTCTAGTGTAAGAGACAACCTCACAATGATCACAGGATCCTCACCCTTTACTGTGCTGCTGTATCTGGGCTGGTGCTTTGAAGAGTATCAATAATATCTATGAGAGGAAAAGTATGGGGCATTTTGTTCGTTTTTTATTTTTGAAAGGTCTTGCTCTGTCATCTGGGCTCGGGTGTGGTGGTGTAATCATAGCTCACAGCAACTCAAACTTCTGGGCTCCAGTGATCCTCCTGCTTCAGCCCAAATAGTAGGGACTTCAGGCATGAGGCACTGGACGTGACCTCAGGTCTTAATAGGCTGTGCTCTAAAGTCACGGTCTGGTTTGTGATGATGAAACGTTGGCAAATGTGAAATCATTGATGCTCACAGAGCTGGGGAAATAGTTGTGAACCTCACAGGCAGGTTAAACAAGTGTGGAGCGACCTGCCCTAGATTTGATGTGCAACTCAAAGATCTAGAAAAATGGCAGAATAACCTTCTTCCATCCTGCCATTCGGTTTCACTTATTGACAACCGTGATTTTTACATCACGGACTGTGAAAAAGCAAGATGAAAACACACTGGAGGGAGCATTCTGAGATTCTTTTTCTAGGAATGTAATACATACTTATAAATAAAATGGCTAAATGGACAAAAAATATTACCTATAATGGAAGAATTACAGAATTATAGAGAAATAGCAGGCAAAATAAATGACAGGTGGTCTCTGGTTGTGGACAAGATCTGTTCCTGAAAATGTTTTCAGGTCAGGCTTGTGTGTCACTCAGATCCCTGTTTAATAGCCCATATATGGTGATAAAAACAACAACAATACTATAATGGTTCACATGTGGTAATAATATAGTATAATACTGTGATAGATAATACCCCCGTACTATAATAAGTTACAGTGTAATACTGTAATAGATAATACCCCAGAACTATAAGTTACAAAATCTATTGTGTTTTTTCTTTTATTTATTTTTTATTAAGTCATATACACATAGGTCATGAATACATTTATGCATATGTGGGGTACAATGTGTTGATTTTTTTTAATACAATCTGTGCTCTTTCTTTTAATTCAAAAAACAGAATATAAAAACAAACTTATACAAAAGGTTTAGATAGGAGAAAGTTTATAAAAGATTAATACTCACCTAATGTTGCATCAATGTCTTGCTTACTGGAAGGCGCATTTTTGAGGCAAGAAGGCAAGAGCTCACAGTTGGACGACAGGATGGGGTGGTGCTGGAGAGTGGGGATTTGATTCTGGGGCTGGAGGAGGGGCGCTTTCTACTGATGTCGGTTTTTTAAAAAAGGTTCTGGGGTTGTTTGCACAACCGTTGTCTTTTTTTCATCTTTTGTGGCCTTGTAGTGGCTAATGTTCTCACTAACTGCATCTATACTCTTGTGAACTGCTCAACCGTGGGATCATGCTTCTCAAATCCTGCAAATCCTGCTTCACTGAGACGAAAGCCTTCAGCTTATTCTTTCGTAAACTTTCTCGGCTCCGCATCTTCTGCTACTTGGTGTTCCTGTGCTTCCATCAGCTGCGTCTCCATTTGTGAATTTGGCTGCTAGCATGAGGATGCAGCACCCACACAGGCTTACATGGGGGAAGAAACTACTTCCTGAGTTATTAATGTATTTAATCATATATTATCCTTCTGAGGAGCCTTGGGGGCATGTGTGTAAATGCGGAACCCTGTAAGTTCAGTTATCCTGGGGAATGCCTGTACAACATAAAATAATTTTGTCAATGGTCTTCCGTCCTCAGTTTCGAATATCTACACCTTGTTCATTTGTCTTATAATAGATACCGTGTATTATCTGATGTTATTTTTTGTTCAGGCACCTTTGTCTTTGAATACTGTCTTGCACACATTTTGACATAGTTTTCTTGATTCTTCTCAAATATGTATCCCCTTTTAGCCCTGTTTTGCCTATTTGAAAACTCCAAGTTTCCAGTTTTGTGTTCCTGGAATTATGGATTAGAGTGCAGGGCAGGACTATAGGAGACCCTTCAACCCTATCCCTCGGACTCTACCTGAGTCACTGTCCCAAGCTTGATGAACACTGTGCTGCACCGATGGTCTTCCAGAACAGTCCACTTTCCCATCACAGCCCAGCCAATCCAGAGGCGACTAATAATAAAAATGGGCCAATGGTCTACCTCATGCAACCTGGTTTTAAAAAATATATTTCAGAAAACCTTGCCATATGATTGGGTTTGAGTGAATGAAAGGCCTAGTAACTAAAGTGACTTACTCAATACAATTAATCCTTTCCACCTAATGCATCATGCCACCTGGTGCTACTTTGCACCTGCGTATGGACACACACGTGTGTCAGTTGTCTAGTAACAAATTACTGCTACTTCCCTGCTTTTCACAAATGATGCCTGACCCATTCTTGAGGTCAATTTGAAGAGGGAAGTTCACCGACATACACATTTACTCAGAAAGTTTTTATTGCGTACTTACTAGGTATATGGGATGTGCAAAGGAATCCAGCCCCTAAAGTAATAGCAAGCTTTAAATGAATTAATAAGATAATGTGTTTATTGAAAGGCTGCTCTATGAAATGCAAGAAAAATTTTAGTATCGTACACAAACAGAATCAATTCACCTTTACCTCTTGCTAAAGGTGAATTTTGCACACAGGTGAAATTTTTAGTTTCACACTTTTATAAGCTCTGGGCATGAAGGATGGTGGTGAATCTGGCTTGGACTTAGGTCACAATCTTAGATCTCAGAAACTGTGGGGACTGTCATAATGACAGTGCGATCATCTTGTCCCCTATAAACTCACGATTGTAACTTTACTCCAATTTGGGAAGAAGAGGAAGCCGAGACTAGTTTTGCCTTTTGAGTCATGCAGACTTTGAGGGACTTGGATTTTCATCCTCACTGATTTCCTTTGCAAAATGCCCTTGAGTGTCAGGTGTGGGCAGAGAAACTGTGGTAGGACAGTCTCCTCTTGCATAGCAAAGTGGAGTGGCACTGTCACAACAAATGCAGCTTTTCTTTTCCTCTAGTTTTCATAAATGCCCAGGTGCATAAGCAAATGTCTGGAACTGTGTGCGGCTTGCTCAAGGTTGTAGTGGTTTTTACATTTTCTATTTTGAGGTCTCTTTTCTCTCTTTCCCTAAATTCTGTTATCTGGCTTATCCAGGAAAGATGCACATTCTCAAAATACAGATATAAGAAAAGTGAGGCTCAATATGTGGAAATCAGCGACAACTCAAGATATTTTTGCTTTGTTTACAGTATAGAAATTACACATCTTGGTTATGGCCTGGTAATTGCTCTGAAATCTGTGCTACGAATTAGTAATGACCTTAGTTGTACTTGGCATTGAGAACAGCAGAGCAGCACACATTTGATTCTACGGAGTAGTCCCAGCTGGTGCTGACTGCAGTGACATGACTTTTAAACAGCGTTCATTGCAAGGGTCATCTTACATCATTGCTCTGTTGTCCAAGGTTAATTGCCACTTTGCTTTTGAATATTATGCAAAAGCATTGGCTTAGTTGTAGAAAACTTTGTCTTGGGGAATTTAACTCTCTTAGGGATAAATAATTAATGTCTTATGAAGTCACTTGTCTAAGAGAAAACTCTAAAGTTTACCACGACCATCCTTTTTTCTCCTAAGTATATCCTATTTTTAAAAATTCCTGGAAACCATTTTGTATTAAAAAAGAAACAAGGACTTAAAAGCAAGCATGCTGAGAAAGTGTTTACAGAAAATATGACAGAGAAAAGATGGCTACTTTTGTTATACAAAGAGCTTTGTATAAGTTTATAAGAAAGCCATTATGAATACATTAAATAATTGGAGAAAGACTATACGCAAACATTGCACAAAGATTTCAATGAATAAACATGAAAAATCAGTCAATCTCACAAGTAACATAGGCATATGATATCTAAGAAGGGTATTTTTTTTTAACCGATCAAATTAGCAGGTTTGAGAGTATGTTGAAGTAGGTACTATCTTGGATTGCCTGTGGATGCATAAATGGATAAGATTATTTTGCAAAGTAAGTTGTAAAACTGTATCCAGAGTCTTAAAAATACTCACTCTGGACTGGGCACCCCTAGCTTAGTGGGTAGGGCACCAGCCATATTCTTCATGGCTGGTGGGTTCCAACCCGGCCCTGGGCCTGCTGAACAAGCAAACCAAAAAAATAGCTGGGTGTTGTGGTGGGCACCTGTAGTCCCAGCTACTAGGGAGGCTGAGGCAAGAGAATCACTCGAGCCCAAGAATTTGAGGTTGCTGTGAGCTATGACGCCAGGGCACTATACTGAGGGTGACAAAGTTAGACTCTGTCTCAAAAAAAAAATCTGTTTTCAGTAATTCCACTTGTAGGAATCTATTATAATAGTGTGATTTTACCTAAAAAATGTCAATAAAAATGCTCATCTAATAGCAAAAAATTAGAACCATAGTTAACATGTTCAACAATGGGGAATGGATAAATGAACTATGGTATATTTAATATTAAGTTATAATTGAATAATATTGTAATGTTAAATGGTAACAGCTTTCACAAAGCCACAAATATGTCCATGAGGTATCTAGAGTAGTCAGATTCACAGAGACAGGACATAGAATGGTGGTTGCTAGGGAATGGGGTGCTGGAAATGGTGAGTTATTGTTTCATGGTTGGACAGTTTCAATTTGGAGAGATGGAAAAGTTCTGGAGATGAATAGTGGTGACGGTTGCACAATAATGTGAATATATTTAATGCCACTGAACTGTACACCTAGAAAAAGTTAAAATGGTAAATTTTAGGCTATGCGCAAAGTCTGACACTTAAGTTTCCAAACTCATCCTAGAAAAAGTGCTACATACTTCATTGCTAAATATCACTACGGTCGTCTTTGTACCCCTCCCCCCCTTCCCCGGAAGCTATGGCTGTCATTGTATAGAACTCAAAAACGTGCAACAACAATAATGAACACCACTCAGCAAGACACCACCACATGTCCACACAAACACAGCTGCAAGACACTTACACACAGAGGTTATAAACCCTTACTGAGTTGCTTGTATAGTGCTGCCACTGTAAGTGCATGGTGGCAATTTTGCAAAGTTTCACCAGATCTTGTGTGATGATAGCTCTGATGATCATTCCAGAAGAAGAATTCCAGAATTGCTCTGAAGGGTGGACTAGGCACTGGCATCAGTGCACAGCTTCCCAAGGGGAGGACTTCAAAGGTGACCATAGTGATATTCAGCAATGAGGTGCGTAGCACTTTTTCTAGAATGAGTTCATGAACTTAATTGTCAGACCTCATATGTTTTTATTACAGCAAAAAGTTGCAAGATCTTTACAATAGCATGAGTAACGCCTGCTATATGTTATGTAATTTTAGTTTAAAAAATCAGCATACATGCCCTGCAAAAGATACTATCAAGGGGATGAGAAGACAAATTACAAACTGGGAGAAATATTCGCAAAAGACACATCAGATCAAAGACTGTTATCAAAAATATACAAAGAACTCTTAAAACTCAACTATAAGAAAACAACCCAACTTAAAAGGCAAAAGTTCTGGGTGGCGCCTGCGGCTCAAAGGATTAGAATGCTGGCCCCATAAGCCAGAAGCCGGAGGTGGCGGGTTCAAACCCAGCCCCAGCCAAAAACTGCAAAAAAAAAAAAAAAAAAAGGCAAAAGATCTGAACAAACACTTCACCCAAGAATATGTATAGCTCTCTCTCTTTTAATCAATCTATCTCATATACATATTCCTACACCGATGGAAAAATGCAAAAGCTAAATAAGAAGTAAGAAAACCTAAAATGTTAATATGATCATACTAGGGATGGAACTATGGGTGAGATTTTCCTTTTCCAACTTTTCTATTTTTTCTAAATGTTCTCTGAAAATTTAAAGTATTAAATTTACTGTAGGAACATACATTTTTATTTTCAGGGTTTTTTTTTTGTTGTTTGTTTGTTTGCTTTTTTGAGACAGTGTCTCACCTTGTCACCCTTGGTAGAGTGCCATGGCATCATAGCTCACAGCAACCTCAAACTCCTGGGCTCAAGCGATCTTCTTGCCTCAGCCTCCCAAGTAGCTGTGACTATAGGCACCCACAACACCCAGCTATTTTTTAGAGACAAGGTCTTGCACTTGCTCAGGCTGGTCTTGAACCTGTCAGCTCAGACAATCCACCTTCTGGGCCTTCCAGAATGCTAGAATTACAGGCATGAATCACCGTACCCAGCCAGGAATATACAATTAAAACTGGCTATATAATTCTAAAAACTGCTTTTGAAATTCCTATCTCAGAATTAAATTTTTAAATGATGATTTTATTAAAAAGTAAGCAACTTCCCAATTACTTTGTGTAAATATTCTTTTTGAAAGAAGAATTTTGACCATGACTGAAAAAAGAAATTTACTGAATTTAGCACTGGTTTCTGTTTTAACATTTAAGTTCTAATATGTGACCTTTTGGGAGGGTGGTTATAAATAATACACTAAATCAAAATCATTTTAATGTTAAAATGTCTTCTATTTCAAAAAGAATAAAAAGAAGATCTTAAATTTTTTCTCCTTATTGTTATTATTATTGCTCGATATTTCATTGCAGCAATCATCTGATTCCTTTTCCGAATGTATTTATCTTCACTCATTTTTGTTTCTAGTCCTTATCTTAAACATTGTTATTGTTATTAAATTTTAAGCCTCTTTAATTTTGTGAAGGTAAAAAGTGGAAACCAAATAAACACATGTACATGTATAGAGAAAATAAATAAATAAAAAAAAGATGTTAAAAAAAAAAGGTATCTAAAGGTTATGTTCCTTGATCAACTCTGATAGAAATAGAGTATGTTCCTTTATAAAGTACACAAGTCGGGGTGGCTCAGAAGAGTAAGGCGTCGGCCCCATATGCCAGAGGTGGCAGGTTCAAACCCAGCCCCAGCCAGGAACTGCAAAACAAAAGTATACAAATCATCTTTCGTTAAACTAGATAACCTTTTTAATTATTGAAAATAATCTTAAAGGAAACATTTTTAAAAGTAAAAAATTATTTGGTAGTTTACCAATCATTTTCTATTTTTTTTGCAGTTTTTGCCCAGGGCTGGGTTTGAACTCACCACCTCTGGTATATGGAGCTGGTGCCCTACTCCTTTGAGCCACATGCACCGCCCTATTTTCTATTTTTATTGAAGTGAGAAGGTAGGTGTATTCCATGTCCTTTCACCACAGGAACTAACCCATTTGTAGTACTTCTGTTGAAATTTTTTAAATATGATTTTTGAGGAATCAATTCAGATGCTTTCATTTGAAGATATTCCTACATGATGGTAATAAAGCTGTGGGTTTTTTGTTTGTCTTTAGCACAATAAGCAGCTCTTGATTGAAACTGAAAATAAAAGTGAATGTCAGAGACGTACTTAAGTTTTGCTATAATTATTTGTAGTCATTATGTGATAATTTTCATTTTTTTTCATGGTCAAGGCTATTATGTTTTATAGAATTTTAAGAAAATAAAACATTCTTTGAATGGGGACCCTAATCAATAAGTGGAGGCAGAACTCATTTTTAGCACTAGGTTTACAAGAAGTCTGAAAAAAATGTATGAATAAAAATGCATTGTTGGAAGTATATCTGCCAATGTAATATACTTAGGAGGAAGGAAGTAAGAATAGAAGAGACTGCATAAACATGTGGGTTATTTACGATTATGATTGCTTTAAAATGTGAATTGGCCAGGGGTGGTGCCTGTGGCACAGTGAGTAGGGCACCAGACCCATATACCAAGGGTGGGGGGTTCTAACCTGGCCCTGACCAAACTGTAACAAAAAATAGCAGGGCGTCATAGCAGGTGCCTGTAGTCCCAGCTACTCAGGAGGCTGAGGCAAGGGAATCCCCTAAGCCCAGGAATTGGAGGTTGCTGTGAGCTGTGATGCTATAGCACTCTACTGAGGGCGATAATGTTAGACTGTCTCTTAAAAAAAAAAAAAGTGAATTGGCCAGAATTTAACATTTCTAATCTAAGACATTTGCTGAACTGAAAATCAGATGGCACTGGACTTAGTGGGACTGAACTACGTGGTGGGTCATGCAGATAGGGTGGAGGGACCTGAGGGCAAGGTGGACATTTTGTGCAGTGTCAGGCTTGGTTTGTTGAGGCCATCCAACTCTGGGTTTAGTACAAGAGAAACAAAGTGGTATGTTTTAACATTTCCTTTTGAGTTGGAAAACCAAACCAGTTGGCCCTCCTAGTTGGTGTTTGCCTTAGGACACTGTGATTCCGAACCCTCTCTCCATGGCCTGGAGATCACTTTCATTTTCTTGATGTTTGACAACAAATTTTTAAAAAGTGACAGGAGCAGGCCAGGTGTGGTGGCTCACCCCTATAATCTTAGCACTGTGGAAGCCTGGAGTGGGTAGAATGCTTGGGCTCAGGAGTTTGAGACCAGCCCGAGCAAGAGCAAGATCCTCTCTCTATTAAAACCAGAAAAACTAGCCAGGCATATTGGTGGGCACCTATAGTCCCAGCTACTTGGGAGGCTGAGGATCGCTTGAGCCCAAGAATTTGAGGGTGCTGTGAGTTGTGACACCATAGCACTTTAAAAAATCCTTAAAAGAAAGTGACCGGAGCAGTTTGAAATTAAAAAGCTGAAGAATAAACAAGGGCAGAACTGCAAGTGGAAGGCGTTATTGCACGTCAGGAACTGCACACTAACGCAACAGGTGCTCATCCCGGGCTTATGAGAAACCTCCAGCTGCGATTCTGATTTTTAGTCACATCAGAGGAGACTTAGGAACACAAAGAAAATGGGAATGGTTTAAGCAAGACTTGCCCCTTCGCTAAGGTTTTCAGAGCCAAGACCTCATAAGATACCATAAATTATCTGATTCTGTGAACATTTAGTTTTACAAATACAGCCAGTACCTAGTTTTGAACTGTGAAGGCCTAAAAGATGCTTTTGGGGTGAGGATGGAGCAAGCCCTTTTTTACTGAAGAATAACATATACATGGAGGATTACACAAATCATCAGGAGACAGCTTGAGTGAACTTTTACAAAGAGAATATACTCCACTAACTACTATCCGGATCAAGACATAAAACATTACTAGCACCCTAGAAGCTTCCCTTGGCTCCCTTGAGATCATTACTCAAGGTTAACTTTCAATGGCCTTGTTCTTTACAGAAATGCAATCACACAGTATGTGCTCTGTTATACTCCTTTTTATTCATCTTCATACCTATGAAATTAATCCATATGTTTTTGTATGTTTAGCTACAGTTTGGAATTTTGTTTACTATATGTCTAACAATTAAGTTTGAGGACTCATCCTAGGAAAAGTGCTGCATACCTCATTGCTGAATATGGCTGTTGTCACCAGATGGCCAAGGGACGTACTTCAGAGGTGACCATAGCAATATTCAGCAATGAGATATGTAGTACTTTTTCTAGAATGAGTGGATGAGCTTAATTGTCTGACCTTGTAGCATATTCTATTACTCCATTGACCATACTACAATTCATTTATCCTTTCTACTACTGATGAACATTTGAGTTGTGTCTAGTTTTTGGCTATTATGAGTAATGCTGCCGTCATCTTCCTTGTATGTGTCTTTTGGGCACATATATATGAACTACAGGAGTAGAACTGATGAAAAACAGGGTATGTGAACATTCTGCTTTGTTAGATAATGCCAGTTTTCCAGAAGGGCTGAACTATTTATAGTCCTACCAGAAATATGTGGAAGATCCTGTTGTTCCACATCTTCTCCAACACTTGGTATTGTCAGTTTTTAAAAATTTGGCCATTCTGGGCAGCATCTGCAGCTCGAAGGAGTAGAACGCTGGCTCCAAATACTGGAGGTGGTGGGTTCAAACCCAACCCCGGCCAAAAACGGCAACAACAACAACAACACAACAACACAACAACAAAATTTGGCCATTCTAGTGAGTGTGCAGCCATACCTCACAGAGGTTTTATTTTGCATTCTCTGATAAGTAATGCTATTAGGCATCTTTTCATATGCTTATTAGTCATATGCATATTAGTCATCCTCTTTTATGAAGTGTTTGCACAAATATTTTGGCTACATTTTTGGTTTGTCTTGTTCTTATTTATAGGAATGGATATGAGTTCTTTGTCAAATATATGTGATGCTGAAATACAATCACATGTTGCTTAACAATGGGGAATGTGTTCTGAAGAAATGCATTGTTAGGTGATTTTATCACTATGTGAACATCATGGAGTGCACATACTTAGATCAACATAGATGGTATCACCTACAACACACCTAGGCAGTGTGGCGTAGCCTATTTCTTCTAGGCTACGAACCTGCATAGCATGTTACTTTACTGAATACTATAGGCAACTGTAACACAATGAAAAGTATTTGTGAATCTAAATGTATCAAACATAGAAAAGATACAGTAAAAATATAGGATTAAATCTAATGGATCACCATTGTGTATCTGGTCAGTCATTAAACAAAACATGTTCATTAACTGACTGTGTATTCTCCCACTCTATGGATTACCTTTTCATTCTCTCTCCCTTTTTTTTTTTAAGTTCTTGGGGATTCATTCAGCGTACAAAGAACCAGGTTACGCTGCTTGCATTTGTTAGGTAAAGTCCCTCTTATAATTGTGTACCACCGCTAAGAAGTGTGTCACACAACATGACCCCCTGTGCAGTATGGATTGTGAGGTGGCAAGACCCCCACAGCCCAGGAGGTGCATTCCAGGAGCAACCCCCAACTGCTTCTCCTGCCTTCCTAAAACAACAATAGTCCTTTCTCCTTGCTCCCTCTGCCAGAAGTCCCGTAGCTTCTGTATACTTTTCTACTTTTTGCATAAAGGCACATAGCCTTCTCTCCCTGAAGTTAATGTTTACATGTACTATTACTTCCCCTCAACCCTGTAAGATGAAAATATCACCACTTGCTTTCCTTGCTGGTTTGCAACATTGTTAGTGTGAGCAATCTTGTTTAGGTACTATATAAATAAAATGGTTCACATGGTTCAGTGCTGACTGCAGTCATCAGCTGCACCAGACCTGATCCCATCTCTTTATCTTTCATGCAATCTATGTCTCTTGTGTGATTTATTTTCTGAATTCCCCACCATCCCCTCTCTGGTTCATTTACTCTTCATGCTGTTTCTCAAAAATCCTCCACACCCTCCTTCCTTTTCTCTCTGCTTTGCCATTCCCTCAACCCCCACCATGTACTGGCATCAATTGTCCTAATATCAGAATTGAGTACATTGGATTCTTGCTTCTCCATTCTTGTGATGCTTTACTAAAAAGAATGTATTTCAGCTCCATCCAGGTTAGTACAAAAGATGTAAAGTCACCACCTTTTTTAGTGGTTGAATAGTATTCCAAGATATATATACATATATAAAATATATATCTATATATAATTTGTTAATCCATTCCTGGATTGGTGGCATTTAGGTTCTTTCCACAGTTTGGCAATTGTAAATTGAGCTGTGATAAACAATCTAGTGCAAATGTCCTTATGATAAAATGATTTTTTTTCTTCTGGGTAGATGCCCAGTAATGGACTGCAGAATCAAACGGGAGGTCTAGTTTGAATTCTTTGAGGATTCTCCATACTTTCTTCTTAAAAAGTTGTATTAGTTTGCAGTCCCACCAGCAGTGTAAAGTAGTCCAGCTGGATTCACTTCCACTGCAGCTTTCAGCTCACCATTATCCATTTTAGTCTCAGGCCATCCACATGGCTCACTCTCAAGATGATAATAACCTGAACAGAACTTCTCAAAGCAACGGCCATACCTGCATTCATCAGCCACAACCTTCCCAAGCACTTCATTGATAGTTCTAGCTATCTGTCCTGCATTGGTTCCATAGTGGAACTCACATTCAAAACTAATATGAATTTTTGGCTTATCCATGGCTTCACAAAAAAGCTCTAAAATTTTTTTTGAAAGATAATCACAAGCCAAAACATGCATTTGAAAGGCATTTGTGAATCCAACGTCTATGGCTTTGAGATTTTGTGATATGGGCCATTCTCACTGGGTTAGGTGATATTTCAGGGTGGTTTTGATTTGTATTTCTCTGATAATTAGGTATGATGAGCGTTTTTTCATGTTTGTTAGCCATTCTTCTGTCTTCTTTAGAGAAGGTTCTATTCATCTCGCTTGCCCGTTGATATAAGGGATTGTTGTCTCTTTTTATGTTCATTAATATGAGTTCTCTGTAGATCCTAGTAATCAATCTTTTGTCTAATTCATAATATGCAAATATCTTTTCCCATTCTGATGGTTGTCTATTTGTTTGGGTTGTTGTTCCATTTGTTTATTTTTGTGTCATAATTGCCACTGGAGTCCTCTTCATAAAGTCTTTCCCCAGGCCAATATCTTCATGTGTTTTCTTCAAGGATTTTTTGTTTGTTTATTTCATGCCTTAGATTTAGATCTTTTATCCATCTTGAATCAATTTTAGTGAGTGGAGAAAGGGCAGGTCCAGTTTCAGTCTTTTACATCCAGTTCTCCCAGCACCATTTGTTGAATAGGGACTTTGCCCCCTACTGTATGTTCTTGTGTGGTTTATCAAAGATTAGGTGGCTGTAAGAGGTTAGTTTCATCTCATGGTTTTCCACTGGGCTCCAGATGTCTATGTCTCTCTTTTTGTGCCAACACTATGCTGTTTTCATCACTATGGCCTTGTAGTATAGCCTAAAGTCCGGTAGGCTGATGCCCCCGGGTTTGTTTTTATTACCAAGAATTGTCTTAGCTAACGGGTATTTTTTTCTGGTTCCATACAAAACGCAGAATTATTTTTTCCAAATTTTAAAAGTATGATGTTGGTATTTTAATGGGTATTGCATTAAATCTGTAGATTGCTTTGGGAAGTATAGACATTTTCGCAATGTTGATTCTTCCCAGCCATGAGCATGGTATATTCTTCCATTTGTTAATATCTTCTGCTATTTCTTTTCTTAGGATTTTGTAATTTCCTTTTCTTTTCTTTTCTCTTTCTTTCTTTCTTTCTTTCTTTCTTTCTTTCTTTCTTTCTTTCTTTTTTTTTTTTTTTTTTTTAGACAGAGCCTCAAGCTCTCGCCCTGGGTAGAGTGCTGTGGCATCACAGCTCACAGCAACCTCCAACTCTTGGGCTCAAGCGGTTCTCCTGCCTCCGCCTCCCAAGTAGCTGGGACTACAGGTGCCCACCACAACGCCTGGCTATTTTTTGGTTGCAGCCCTCATTGTTGTTTGGTGGGCTGGGCTGGATTAGTACCCGCCACCTTGGTGTATGTAGTTGGCGCCTTAGCCGCTTGACCCACAGGTGCTGAGCCTTGTAATTTTCTTTATAGATGTCCTTCACCTCTTTTGTTAGGTATATTCCTAAGTATTTCATTTCCTTTGAAGCTACCATGAAGGGAATTGTGTCCTTGATTAGCTTCTCATCTTGGTTGTTATTGGCTGTACAGAGGCTACTGATTATTGGTTATACAAAGGCTACTGATTTGTGCACATTGATTTTATATCCTGAGACATTACTGTATTTTTTGAACATTTCTAGGAATCTTGAGGTTGAGTCTTTGGGGTTCTCTAAGTACAAGATCATATCATTGGAAAAGAGGGAGAGTTTGTCTTCCTTTGCCCCCATTTGGATGCCCTTTATTACCTTCTCTTGCCCTATTGTATTGGCTAGAACTTTCAGCACTATGGTCAATAGTAGTGGTGATAGAGGACAATCTTGTCTTGTTCCAGTTCTGAGTGGAAAAGCTTTCAGTTTTACTCCCTTCAGTATAATATTAGTTACGGGTTTGTCATAGAGGACTTTGATCAGTTTAAGAAATGTGCTACCTATGCTTATTTTCTTCAGAGTTCTAATTAGAAAAGGATATTGAATTTTATCAAATGCTTTTTCTACATATATTGAGAGAATCATATGGTCTTTGTTCTTTCTTCTGTTGATATGGTGAATTATATTTATGAACTTGCGTATGTTAATTCAGCCTTGCATCACTGGGATGAAACCTACTTGATCATGATGTATGACTTTTTAAAATAAGAAACTGTAATCTCTTGGCCAGGATTTTATTGAGAATTTTAGCATCTATATTCATTAGTGCAATTGATCTGAAATTCTTCTTTATAGTTGGGTCTTTTCCTGGTTTTGGTATCAGGGAGATGTTTGCTTTGTAGAATGTATTGGGGAAAATTCCTTCCTTCTCAATTTTTTGGAATAGTTTCTGTAGAATGGGTATAAACTCTTTGAAGATTTGATAGAATTCTGTTGTGAAGTCATCTGGACCAGGGCATTTTTTTTTTTTGTGGGAGATTTTTTATTGTTTCTTCAATCTTAGTGCTTGAAATCAGTCTTTTCAGGAGATCTATTTCTTTTTGATTAAGCCTAGGGAGAGCATGTGATTCCAAACATTGATCCATTTCCTCCACATTATCAAATTTCTCAGGATAGGGTTTCTTGTAGTATTAAGAGATAATCTCTTGTATCTCTGTGGCATTAGTTGTTATTTCCTCTTTATTTATTCTGATTAAGATTACTAGAGATTTTACTTTTCTGTTTCTAGTTAGTCTGGCTAAAGGTTTATCTATTTTATTTATTTATTCAAAAAAACAACTTTTTGTTTCGTTAATTTTCTGGATGATTTTTTTTTTTCAATTTTATTCATCTCTGAGTTAATTTCATCTCTGAGTTATTTCTTTTCTTCTACTGGGCTTAGGGTTAGATTGTTCTTCTTTTTCCAATTCCATAAGATGGTTTGTGAGTAGGTTGATGTGCTCATTTTCTGTTTTTCCGATGTAGGTATTATAATGCAAGAAATTTTCTTCTCAGCACTGCTTTTGCTATATCCCACAGGTTTTGGTAACTTGTATCTTTATTGTTATTATGTTTAAGGAATTTAACGATTTTCTCTTTTATCTATTCCTGAACCCAACTATCATTCAGCATAAGGCTGCTTAATTTCCATGCCTTTGTGTGGGGTTGAACATTTTTGTTGGAGCTGAGTTCCACCTTTATAGCCTTGTGGTCTGAGAAGAGAGAAGTTATAATTTCTATTGTTTTAATTTAATTTTGCTAAGGTTTGATCTGTATCCTGTGATGTGATCTCCTTTGGAGTATGTCAGCCATGCTCTAATGAGAAAAAAGTATAGTTTTTTGCTTTAAGATGATGTGTTCTGTATGTTTATTAATCCCTTTTGTTCTAGGGTCACGTTTAAGTCCTTTGTATCTTTGTTTAGTTTCTATTTAGAGGATCTGTCCAGTTCTGTCAGAGGGGTGTTAAAGTCCTTAGCTATTATGGTGTTATGGGGTATCATATTGCTCAGACCCCTCAAGGTCTGTTTGATAAATCTGGGAGCATTTAAGTTATTGTCATAAATATTTAAAATTGAGATGTCTTCTTGTTGTATTGTTCCTTTGACCAGTATGAAATGTTCATTTTTGTTTGTTTGTTTTGTTTTTGAGACAGAGCCTCAAGCTGTTGCCGTGGGTAGAGTGCCAGGGCATCACAGCTCACAGCAACCTCCAACTCCTGGGCTCAAGTGATTCTCCTGCCTCTGCCTCCCAAGTAGCTGGGACTACAGACACCTGCCACAATGCCAGCTATTTTTTGGTTTCAGCCATCATTGTTGTTTGGTGGGCCTGGGCTGGATTCAAACCTGCTAGCTCAGGTGTATGTGGCTGATGCCCTAGCCACTTGAGCCACAGGTGCCAAACCTGAAATGTCCATTTTTATCTTTCTTAACTTTAGTTGCTTTAAATCCACTTGTATCTGAGAATAAGATCACAACCCCTCCTTTCTTCTGATTTTCATTTGCTTAAAATACTGTTTTCTATCAATTAATCCTGAGTCTTAATTGTCTTTTAGAGCTGGAGACAGCATATGGATGGCTTGTGTTTTTTTTAATACATTCAACCAACCTGTGCATCTTCATTGGAGAATTCAAGCCATTGACATTTATTGAGAGTATTGATAAGTGTGGTAGCATTTTATTAACCTTCTATGAGAAAGTCCATTGCGTAGTTTTATCCTTTATGCCATTTGGAAGCTAAGTTTTGGCCTTTAGCTTCTAGGTGTTTACTTTATTGGTGGTCCATTGTGGTGTTTAGTGTTGAGAATAGGTCTAAGTACTTCCTGTAGCACTGGCCTTGTTGTGGCAGATTTCTTCAGTGCTTATATATCCACAAAAGAGTTGATTTCTACATCAATTTTGAAACTTAGTTTAGTGGAATATGGAATTCTGGGTTGAATTTTTTTTTGTTTAAGGATATTGAAAGTGGATGACCTTATTCTCCTGGCTTGGAAGTTTCAGTTGAGAAGTCTGCTGTCATCCTAATGGCTCTACCCCTGTAGGTCAGTTGGCACTTACTCCTAGCTGTTTGAAGTATTTTCTCTTTCATCTTTTCTTTGGACAGGTTCATTGCATTGGGTTTTGGAGAAGCTCTGTTAGAGTTGAGATGACCTGAGATTCAATATCCATCTGAAAGGAGTGTTTCAGGTGGATAGTAAAACTTTAGTAAAATTTGGGAAGTTTTCAGTTATGATAGTCTCCAGTAGGGCTTCCATACCTTTGGGACAATCTTCTTCCCCATCAGGGTTTCTTAATATTTGTAGGTTTGAATACTTCATGGAGTCTCATAGTTCTCTAAGCACTTGCTCTACTTTCTCTCCCTTCTTTTCTGTCTTTGTAACTACCTGGGTTAACTTGAACAGTTTATTCTCTAGCTCTCATGCTGTTTATTCTCCATGATCTAATCTATTTTTTATACTTTCCACTGCATCTTTACATTCCGATTGTCTCCTTTATTTCCTTAAGCTCCGCCATATCCTTTCTATTTCTACATATCTTTTGTCTTTTAGTTCTGTCTTTCCATTTTTTATCCATTCCTTTTATTGTCTTAATCATCCGTATTTTAAATTCCCTTTCTGTAAAATCCATTAGTTCTTCAGAAGAGGAGTATTCTGTAAAAGCTGCCCTGAGGTCCCTTGGAGGAGTTTCTCTATTTTTTTTTTTTTTGGTGCCTAATTTTTCTGTTCATTCCTCCTTATGTGCTTTCTTTCTGTTCACCTCCTTGTGCTCCCTTTTCCCTCTCACTTTCTCCTTTGCTTCAAATTATCTTGTCTCATTGTCAAGGTGATGAAGAGACCTCTTGTTATGAGGCCAAAAGGAGGAGAAAGGTAAAGAATGAGTCAGGAGAAATAAGAGGAAAGGAAAGAAAGAGGAAAAAAGAAGTAAAGAGTAGAAGAAAAGAAAAATATAGGAAAGAGAAAAAAATAAAAGGGGGAATAACAGAAAAAATGTGAAGAACAGGAGATAAGAAGAGAGGATAACAGTGATGGAAGAAATAGTATTGATCAGCACAGTGCTAAGGCCGTGCCTGTAACTCAAGAATTTTGAGGAACTTGACTGGGTGGGTTACTTAAAATCAGGTGCTCCTTACCAGCCTGAGTGGAGCCTTACTCTTCCTCTGCCAAAAATAGGAAGAGAAGAAAAAGAACAAAAACAAAAACTAGAAAGGAAAATTAAGTAAGAGTGAGAACAAAATAGAAAAATTCTGCAGGATGATCTTGCCAATACTTTCTTCCTAGGGCCAAAGGTATAAAGATCTCTTATCGCCATTGAACCAGACTACTGTGGCCTACCTGCCAGACCATAGCTGTGTCACCCCAGCTCTCAGCAAAAAGGAAAAAAAAAAGAAAAAGAAATAGCATTAAAATAAGAATAGATAAAGGAAATTAAAAATACTGTTGTGTCAACTAGAGAAGAGAGAGGGAAGTGGAATAAAGAAAGAAAGGAGAAAGACAAAAAAAAAAAAAAAAAAAAAGAAAGAAAGAAAAGGAAAGGAAAGGAAAGGGAGAGGGGTTATCTTACCTGTTGCAGAAGTGATTTATGTGGGAGAGATGAGAAAGGTAGATGAGTCTTTATCCAAGGAGAGAATGTAGATGAATGACATAGGGAGACAGAATAAATGAGGCTAAAATACTGTAATATATATATATATACAGGAGCCCTTACTCTTAATGAAAGTAAAAATGGAAGTTAAGAAAATAACCAACCAAATTAGCAAGAAACAAAACACATCAATACCACATAACAAAAGCTCTAATAACCAAAATAAGCAACCTCAGCAACAAATACATGAAGGATAAAAATGAAAAAGAAAAAATACTAACAACAACAATGAAAATTAAAAAAAATTGTATATATATATGCACCTGCATTTGGCAGAAGGGATCAACTTTAGCAGGAATATATCTGTGTTGTGATATACTGCCTGGACACTAGGTGGCGCTGTAGTTTTAGGGGACAGACAGAAGAGGTTACAGCAGTTAACCTCTTCCTAGTTCCCAGGCATAGACCTGTTTCCCAATTTCATTGTCCATGGTGATTGCCTGATTATATACTTAGCATTCAATCCCAGCTGGGTTGGGGGTCAGATTGCTCTCCAGAATCCTTCAGAGGAAGGTCTTACTGTGTCCCCAGACAACAGTTCCCTTGTGGGGTGCAGGAGTCCCTGAGCCTATCATGAGTGGAGGTCCAATCTCAGCAGGTGGACCTGAGAAGGCCGTGTCCCTGTAGGAGGCCCGTCCCCAACCTTCTCCCGACTTTCCCACAATGGCTGCCATGACCTTCCCAGTATGGCCGTCTTTACCTACACCACACGTGCAGCAAATCTGCTCCAATCAGTCCTCAAATCTGGCTGCTGATCCCTGTTTGGGTGCGCCCACTTTCCAGGTTTTCCACTCAACACACAGGTTGCCCTGAGAACTGAAAACTGAGAAAAGGCTCTCTCCTGTCCTGGACTGCCGCTGTCAGAGCCATTTGCTCCTGCTGGTTCGCAAAAAACTTGCCTAGCGTGTCAGGTCTCCACTGGTCTGTTTCCAGCACTGTATCCAGCACCAGGCCACATCAGTATGCACCCCAAGCCACAGATTCAGGCAAGGTCTCTCATCTTTTCACTGTTTTGATGGTTCTTTTGATAAACAGAAGTTTTCAATTTTAATAAATTCTGTCTATGGTTTGTGCTTTATGGATCCATTTTAAAAAATCTTTGCTCATCCATGGATGTGAAGTTTCTCTGTATTATCATCCTGATGTAGAAGCTCCATTATTCGGATTTCTCATTTCAGCTCCAACATGTAAAGAGTTTGGAAGTCATCATTCCTTTTCTTTCTTTTTTTTTTCTTTTTCTTCTTCTTCTTTTTTTTTTTTTTTTTGCAGTTTTTGGCCTGGGCAGGGTTTGAACCTACCACCTCTGGTATATGGGGCTGGTGCCCTACTCCTTTGAGCTACAGGCGCCACTGGTCATCATTCCTTTTCTTACGATGAGGATGAAAACTGAACAAACTGAAAATCAATGACTTTTCTTGGACCCATAAGAGCATTGAAATCACAGGGCAAACCACCTCCCCAGAATCTGAAGTGACAGGTGAATACAGAAAATCATGGCTGAGATCAGCTTACTAGGGCCAAAAGCTGCTGGTGCTGTAAACTGGTAAGAACAATTAAATGGTTACTTTTATAAACTGTTAGAGGCTGAGTTTGGACTAGCTTGGAAGTGAGAAACTCCTTGCAATCATAAGGAGTCCTCTTTTGTGAGTTTTACTTACAAGAATTTCACTAGATTTTCACAGTGAAATGCCAAGCAAAATCTTTGTTTCTAGTAGAGAGAAGGGAAAAGCACCAATTTGAAATACACTCAGAGTGTTCTCTGTAATGAAAGCCTGCTCACCAACGGAAAGGACTATCAAAGCCTTATCTGACATGGGGAAGGAGATTACTCAGCTTCAGCTTCTTCTACCTTTCCTGTCTCATTTAAGGGGAGAAAAAAGATTACAGCACAGGGACACAGGCCCACTAAAAGATTGAGACTTAATTATAGTGTTATAGAGCACTTCCCTTTCACTATTATAGTTGGAGATTTCAACACCTCTCTTTCACTAATTGGTAGTCCATGCAAGCAGGAAATTAGTAAGGATATAATCGAGTTGAATACCATCATCAATAAACTTGATCCAATACTATATCTATATGGTTCTTCATCTAACAAATGAATACATATTTTTTTTCCTCAAGTTCCCATGGGACGTTCACTGAGATAGGTCATAATCTGTACCTGAATAGAAATAGAATAGTAATTATACAAAATACATTGAGTATATTCTCAGACTACAGTGGAATTACACTAGAAATTGATAATAGAAAAATTCCACAGTATTTACCAACACACTACTAAATAACACATGAGTCAAAGAAGAAAGTCTTGAGAAATTATTGTATCTTTTATTGTTAGGTTTGCAATCTATTGTAAACTGACTTTATGTATGGTATGAGGCAAGGATCAGTTTTGCTTTTTTTTTTTTTTAATAGACCTCTTTCAAGCTTTCACAAGAGAAGGCAAGGTTAGTATCTCAAGGAAGGTCATAGGGATATAATGAACCGCTTCTAGATTCAGACAGTTTATTACTTGCATAGTCAGTGAAAGGATGCAAATTTATTCATGGTCCTTGTCTCACACACCAGAAAAGGTTAACACCAAAACAAAAGGGACCAGATACTGCAATAAGATTTGCGGGATACCCCACTACAGATAGGCCAATTCTAAACTGCAGCTAAGTGGTTTTATATTACACAGCTCTATTCTGTGGGAGGTGGAGCAGAAAGCCTTGAACATCATCAGAACCCAAGAGGCTATAAGAAACTGTCACGACAACTCTCAGGAAGCAAATGGGAGATGGCATTGGAGCAGCTCCTCACAAGCCTCCGCCTCTTGTGCTCTGCAAGGTTCACATGGTGTTTGGGGCAGATTGGCTGCAGGTCAGGTCTTTTCCTCTGTGGTCTCGGTAGATGTATACAAGGTTACAAGGTTACCCAGGGGTGGCCATTTCTCTGCAGTATCAATTGATGTAGCATTTTTGTCAGAAAGACCACTCTCTCACCCACTGAACTGCAGTGCTTCTTCATTGAATAAATGCTTCTTGATTTATTGGTTAAAATGACAAATTTGAAAATTACAGTTAAAATTAGAGCACCGCCTGTCTTAGTCTGTTTTCTGTTGCTGTAATTGAATATCTGAGACTGGGTAATTTACAAAGAAAAGAAATTTGTTTCTTATAGTTCTGGAGGCCCAAGATCAAGGAGCTGACATCAGGCCAGCTTCTGGTGAAGGCTTCATGCTGTGTCATCACCCGGCAAAAGGCGCGATGGGGCACACTGAAGGCAAAGCTGGCTTTTGTGATAGATCAATTCTTGTGATCACCAACTGACTCCTATGATAACCTAATTTTTTGAGGGTAGAACCCTCATGACCCAATCATTTTTTAAAAGCTCCACTTCTTCATACTGTTATACTAGAGGTTAAGTTTCAACATGTGTTTAGGAGGGGACAAACATTTGAACCACAGCACTATTTAACATTTAAAAACCATATCAGATGCTTGACTTTTCAAGATGTGATTTGCAATAAGGCAAACAGCATGGTCTTAGCAAATCAAACAGCCAAGTTTTATTACTGATTAGTCATGTGATTATCTGTGAGAAGATCTCAGAACCTTTATGTCTTAGGCCATTTGGGCTGCTAAAACAAAATATCATAAACTCAGTAGCCCATAAACAACAGAAATTTTCTCTCTCATAGTACTAGAGGCTGGGAGGTCTCAGATCAAGGCACCAGCAGATGTGGTGTCTGGTTCACTTCTTGTTCACAGACAGCCATCTTGCTATGTGTTGATGGCGGAAGTGGGAAAGGAGCTCTCTGGGGTCCTTTTGTAAGATCACTGATTTCATTCATGAGGGATCTACCCTCATAACTAATCACTTCCCCAAAGCCTCACCTCCAAATACCAACGTATTAGGGATTAGGTTTCAACAAATGAATTTTGGTGTGTGTGTGTGTGTGGGGCCACAAACTTCCAGTCTATACAATTCCTTCTCTTATCTATGATAATGGAAATCATATCTATCTCTCATAACTATTAAATTTTATATAATACATATTCAGAAAATGTGCAAAGGTGGTAGGTGGGACACATTTTATCCAGCATTAACAACTCCTTTGGTACCCAGCTTTCATAAACCCATGGATAGGAGTTTTATTGGAAAAAGAAAACTTCATGTACTTGTCAGGGAATATAACCTGAAACTCTCTCTTGGTAAAACATATCAAATATCTGTTAGATAAAATAATGTTTATGGAGGATTGCCTGAGGATAGGCAACCCAACTAATCCTCTCTGTTTTAGGTTAGATTGCTTGGGAAACAGACTCTGAGATGGAAATTCACATACATACACTTCATGTTGAATTCTGGCAATAGTGAACAAGATAGACTCAATCTCTGATATCAGGGAGTTTATAATATAGTAATGAAAGAGAAACACTTAAGCAATGAATTACAATACAATGTTTAATACCTATTTTAAAAACTATATAGATTGATTCTAAAGTTGCTACAACAGTTAAAATATGATATGTTTATCTAGCTTAATTATGAAAAACAAGATTAATAGGTAGTAGAGGAGAAAAACTTGTCCTAATAGATATTTAAAACATTTAAAATTGTACCAATTCATACCATTGATACTACTGCAGGAACTGATCAGTGGAGCAAAGGAGAGTATCTAGAAATTGGTCCAAATATGTAGTTAGTGTATGAAAAAGGGAGCATTAAATAAATAGGAGGAATGATGGCTTACTTGATAAATGAGGGATTGGATGACTTACGTCAACTGGCTAGTCGTCTGGAAAAAATAAACCTAAATAAGAATTTCACTCATTCTACCAAAAGAAATTCTAAATGGATTCACTATTTTAAAATAAAAATCAAATCATAAAAGTGTGGGACAAAAGCATGAAATAATGTTTTATGAGTTGGAATGGAAAATGTAAAATATTATTGGATTTGTCTAACTACATATTAGTTTAAAATAGCTGACAGTATAAAAGATACCATAAACGAAGTCAGAAGAAAAATAGATCACTTGGGGAGGGAGAACAGGTTTGGAAAGAACTAACAATTTTCTTAGTATAGAAAAAGCCCTTAAAAATTGATAAAGAAAATATCAATAATCCAACAGACCATGTTTATACAGAGCAGATCAATAGACAGTAATATAAATAAGTTGGATGAATGAATGAACATTGTTTCACTGAAACTAACATTGACTAAAAACAATAATAGTGCCCAATTTTATGCCTAATCTGTGTTATTCAGGGTTCTCCAGAGATACCTTATCTCTTATAACCATAACCAGATATATTATCTCCTATAACCATAATCTATATATCTATTTATGTAAAGAAATTATTGTAAGGAATTTGGGTCATGTGATTACAGAGGGTAAGAAGTCCCATAATCTGCCATCTGTGAGCTGGAGACCCAGAGAGCTGGTGATATACTTCCAGTCCAAATCCAAAGACCTGAGAGCCAGGAGTGCAAATGTTATAAGTCTCAGTCCAAAGGCAGGGGAAAACCAATAGCAAAATCCATGAAAAAAAGAAAGGAGCTTATAAAAACAGAACATCTTTAAAGTACAAATATGGTGACAGGCATTCATATAAGAAAAAGAAATAGAAGAAAATATACGTGAATCTGCTTACCTGTGCAAAAGAAAAGCAGGAAGGATAAAAGCAGAAATCAAAGAGGTGGGTGGAAAAGAGATTCTTAAGCACAAACAGAAGGTTGTGGAAAATAGAACATTTAGCAAGTCTCAACAAATTTCAAAAAGTCAGTAATATATTGACCATATTTGCTGAGCATAATGCACTTAAGTTAGAAGTTGACTACAAAATACTCCCAGCCCTGTTCGTGTGAGTATACATTGGTTTAATCACTTTGGAAAAAAGTTCAACTAAAGCTGAATATACATACAACCAATATCCAGCAACCTCTTTCCACTAATGAAAATGGATGCAGATGCCTAGCAAAAAAATAGGTACTAGAATGTTCACAGCAGCACTGTTTACAGTAGCCCAAACTGGAAACTACACAAATGTCCTTTAACAATAGAATGGATAAATAAATTGTAGTACATTTAGTAAAGATAATTAATAAAGCTATAGCTACATTCAACAATATGGATAAGTCTCACCAAGACTGAACAAAAGAAGTCAGACAGAACACCTTACATACTCTGTAATTCCATTCATATTAAATACAAAAGGAGAAGTCAGGATAGTGATAGGAAGAAAGCATATGGGGGGCTTCTGGAGTGTTGGCAAAGTTCTGCTTCTTGGTCCTGGTGTTGGTGACGTAGTTTTGTTTACTCTGTGAAGATTCACCGAGATGGTATCTATCTATCTATCTATCTATCTATCTATCTATCTATCTATCTATCTATCTATCATCTATCTATCTATTGATGTGTCATCTGTATATGTGTATTATTCTTCAATGAAAAGTTAAAATTGAAACCATATAATGCTCATATATTTGGAAATCTTAAAGGATTTCACTAAATATTTTATGAATAAGAATATAGCCAAACTGGACATTTTTAAGCACTTAGAACTACCCATTAAAATACCAAATCAAAATTCATGAAATATTGCGAAAGCAAAGGGAAATTTCTATTTTTGAATGTTTAGATTAGAAAAAAAGGGAAAGTTGAAAATTAATGAGCTAAGCATTCAGCTTAAGATAGCAAACAATCAGCAGGATAAATCCAAAGAAAATAAAATGAAAGAAATAAAGATAAAAAGCAGACATTAATGAAATAGAAAAAATAAAGATAAAACAGGGAAGATCAACAAAGCCACAAGTTGGTTCCTTGGAAAGACTAACAAAATAGACAAACCTCTGGCAAGACTGATGACAAGGAAAAAGAGAAAAATGAATAACTAAACAATGTTAGTAATGAAAAATGATACACGGTGCACATTCTGTAGAAATTAAAAAGATGACAAAACGATGAATGAGTTTATGCCAATAAATTTGAAAATGTAGATGAAATAGACAATTTCGTAGGATCATATCACTTGCCAATACAAATACAGGAAATAATAGCCTGAAGAGTGCTTAAGAAATAATATTCCAGAAATTGAATCAGTGGTCAATGATCTCTTCCCCTGTCCTTTCTCTACTCAGGTACCCAAAGACCCAGGTACCTTTTCAGAGTGTATTTCCAAGCATTCAAGGAACAGATAACTCCAAATTCATACAAACTCTTCAACACTTTATTTTGTAAAACTGTTTTCTTATTTTTTGCTCAATGTTTTACAGTTTTATTTATTTACTAATTTATTTAAAAAATGTTTTTTGAGACAGTCTCACTTTGTCACCCTCGGCGAGTGAGTGCCATTGCATCACAGCTCACAGCAACCTCAAACTCTTAGGCTCTTGTGCTCCTCTGGGACTACTGGCACTGCCAAAATGCCCAGCTATTTTTAGAGATGGGCTCTTGCTCTTGCCCAGGCTGGTCTTCAAGTCATGAGCTCAAGCAATCCACTAGCCTCAGCCTCCCAGAGTGTTAGGATCACAGGTGTGAGCCACCAGGCCCAGCCTACAAACAACACTTTACAAAGAACTACAGGGCGGACATAAAGTTCGTGTGCAATTTTAAAAGTTTAACATAGTAAATTGCACACAAATTTAATGTCCACCTATATTCCCCACCTAACATTGTAAGTTTAACCAAAGGAGAATATCATGAACACTGTGAAAAAAGATAATAATAGTCTAATTTGTATAGATTATCATAGATAACGTGACAAGTTGGGTTACTCTCATGAACGAAAAGGTGGCTGAAAATTATAAAACTTGTACAAGTAATATAATTTACCTTTTCATAATATTAAATGAGAAAATTAACATGATTATTTCAATGGATACAAAAAAATTTAATAACATTCAATTTCAGTTTGTAATAAAAACTCTCAGTAAATCAGAAATAGAAAAAAAATCTTCCTTAACTGGAAAAAGGGTAACTATTAAAACCTTTAGCAAACATTGCATTTAATGTTGACTATTAATAGAATCCACTTTTTTGTTTGTTTGTTTTTACTACTTCCTTTGTGTTTCTTTGTTGAAATATGAAATTTTCTATTTAAGCTGGTGTTCAAGGTAACTGACACATGCTTCATCAAAGTTCTTAATAATTGTTGCTTAAATACCTCCAAAAGACATTGCCTAATTTAATAGCAGATTTAGGGCCAACCATAAGTATTATTTATATTATTTTATTTTTAATTATTATGATACATAATAGTTGTACATCTTTACACGGCACATGTGATGTTTGATACAAGCATACAATTTGATTAATCAAATCGGGGTAATTGGAGTATCCATTACTTCAGGCGTTTATCACTTCTTTGTGTTAGGAAAATTCCAATTCCGTTCTTTTAGTTGTTAATTTTTTTTTTTTTTTGCAGTTTTTGGCCAGGGCTGGCTTTGAACCTGCCACCTCTGGTATATGGGGCCAGCGCCCTACTCACTGAGCCACAGACACTGCCCCTCTTTTACTTGTTTTAAAGTATACCCTAACTTACAGTCACTTTGTTGGGCTATCAAATATCATTCATTCTATTCAACTATCTAACTATATTTTTGCACCCATTAACCATCTCCACTTTACTCCCCACTTCCTACTACCCTTCCCAGCCTTTCCTAATTCTACATTACATCTCCTATTGCTTTTCATACTTAACTCTCCTGTATGAATAAGAACAAGTAGCATTCACTTTTATTTTTTTAATTATTTATTTATTTATTTTTATTAAATCATAGCTGTGTACATTGATATGATCATGGGGCATCATACACTAGCTTCATAAATCGTTTGACACATTTTCATCACACTGGTTGACATAGCCTTCCTGGCATTTTTTTAGTTATTGTGCTAAGACATTTACATTCTACATTTACTAAGTTTCACATATACCCTTGTAAGATGCACTGCAGGTGTAATCTCACCTAT